>WEIS01051332.1:0-29479 GCA_013389965.1 Todus mexicanus | reverse complement strand
CACACAGACTAGAGGTTTACTGCAGATAAAAGCTATCAGGATATTCCTCTTTGTCTCTTATTTTCCACCTTTCATCCTCTATTTTTTTCACTCCTCTACTTCTAGTTTCAGTGCTTCAGGTCATGTGAAGGTTCAAACAGCAGAGGCTTCCAAACCCTGCATCAGGAAGTTCAGCTGGAGCCTCTACAAGGACAAACACTAATAACTTCTTGGTGATCCTTAACCACAGCCACAACACGTGCCATGGCTGGGATGCTGCTGGTACATAGCATTCCCCCATCCCAGACAACAGCTGCTATTAATTTTCCTCCTGAGCAGCAACTTTCTTATCTCAGATATATATGGAAGCAGTCCTGCAGAGATCGTATTTCTGTAGCAATCTCATACCTTCAGGAGATGTGCCGCAAGAACAAGTATGCCCAGATGACACCAGTGAGGACACACACTGCCATTGCAGCCTCCTGACTCACCATCCCTGTTTCACCCAGTGCTCACAACAACTTTCTCTCAGGGAACATGATGTCCCACAAGATATAAACGAATTCAAATTCAGCTGGGTGGCAATATTCAACCAAGAAAAGTATAACTTGGGTGAAGACCCAAGACAGCAACACCACAGGCATGAGACAAGGTCTCTCTCTATGCTGCTCCTAGATCAAGTGGTTTTATGAGCAGGGAAGTCCCAGCACAACTGTTTGCATTTACAGGTAGGAAACACTGGCCAAATACTTCAAGAGAAAGGTAGCTTCTTCTCCTGACCCTACTCCTGCCAAGAGCCCAACATCTCATTGATCATTTCCACATGGTTCGCTTTGGCAGCATGAAAATATGCTCCGTGCAGGCACTAAATTTCTGTTATCAATTACCAAATCAAGAAAAGGGAAGGATTTTATCAAGTACCATTACTGCCAGATCTGCCTGCATGTAAGACCTTCCAGAGAAGATATAAATCAATAGTTAAACAGCATGGAGTGAGGAATATGGCCCTGAGAGCTCGACTGCAGGCCAGGGAAATGGCCTTGACCCATGCTGCCAGGGAAGCTTTGTTTAAATACCATTGAAAGCCAGCAAGAAAATGTTGTCTGCCAGGATTTCTCCCACTTATCAACTATTGTGGAAGGAGAAGTCCAATTTTCTGTCAGATGAGGACATCTGGCTCACAACCCCCGACTCGCTGTGCCAGGAAACCTGTGGCAGCTCCTGGACTTCATTTTATCATTTCCATGTTCAGGAGGGGATCTGTACCTGGGGGAAGCCGCTGCCTTCCTCGTGGGGCTTTTCTGGAAGACAGAGGGTCTCAGGGAACCTCAGATACTATAGCATGTAGGAATGGGTTCCTTGACCTGTACTTTAGGGGAAATAGTAAGTAAACCCCAGTCAAACCCAGCTATCCTGGGCTCGGGGCTGGCTTGGACACTGGCTGGACAACGCAGGGTCTGTTGTTTGCATGGTGCTCAAAGGGGAGGAAAGCTAGAGAGGGTTGCTCTCAGTAATTTGCTATTCTTGTGGCACAATTAGCCCAGTTTACATTGGGAGCTGCTCCTGGAGAAGACCCCAACTTCAGACACTTCTGTGAAACACCCGACGCTGCAGAAGGGATGGGAGGAACTGCGCTGAGAGACCCAAAGTACAAGATGGTGCATAGGAGAGAATTAATCAGTCTGTGCTGAAGAAGAAATTCTCCTCACTAGGGAAGGAAACAGCTTTGCCTGCATGATGAAAAATTTAAGAACCCCTGGCCTGGCAGTTTCCTCCTGGGGAGAGTTCAAGCAGCAGCCTGAAGAGAGAAGCAGACCTTGCCCTCTACACAGAAACTGCAGATAAACGGCGTCAGCTCAGGGAGTTTCCTAAACAAACTGCCCTCCTTGCTCTCCTCAAATCCAGAGGGAATGTTCATCCCTTCCTCTCTCCAGGAAAGAAGCAATTCAAGAAGGAAGAAACCTTGCCTTTTTAGTTAATATTTTGTTGAGACAACTCTCAGAGTTGCACCACCCCAGCCTGAGCCAATCCCAGCAACTCCCTCTTGCAGCGTGAGCATTTGCTAGTCTGATTTTGTGGAGAAGAGGCTAAATTTGGGCATTTACTAGCCCTGGCATCCTTCCCTGTAAGCCAGCCGATTCCCTCGCCAAGGAGACTGTAGTTATAGAAAAGAGAAGAAGCCAGAAGAATCCTTTCCTTTGGGATTTCTCCAGTTTCCCAGATTGGAGGAGGTGGGAGCATCGTCCTCCTTGCAGCTCAATTCCCACAGGGATAAAACAAGGGTGGCAGAGACATTAACCAGGTACAGGCACCACAGCTGGTGGTGGGAACCACCCAAGCAGTGCAGACAGTGGCTGTATTCTCCCATCCTGCCCATCCCTCCTCAGCAGGAGACCCGGCTGTTTGCTCTGCAACCTCAAGACACAGACAAGGTCACGAAGGGAACTCTGCTCGAGGGTCCCCAGGGAGCTCTGGCACTGGCCCAGCTCCATGAACCACCACTGCTAAACCCTCAAGCAAACTCAAGAGGGGTTTCAGCAAACATCAGCGGCGCCCGCGGAACAAGCTGGGCTTTATACGAACATCTGCACCTCTGCTCCCATCACCCGTTCGGCCAAACAAAAACAAAGGCACAAGCTTTCCATTTTCTTCTTTTATTACCCACCTTAAAAGCTAAAACAAAACACTGGGCAGCCACAGGATTCCTATTTTTATGGAGACCATCCCGTCACACTATTGCTCCTCAAGGACGTTATTAATGCTATTTACAGCTCGGCTAATAACCGAGCCCTGGCCGCTCCAAAAGCGAGAGCTGAGGAGGAGTCGTTACAAAGGTGATCCCAGCAAAACCTCATTCTGCCTGGCCACACGCTGGCAAGGCCAAAGCGGCAATCGCTCCACGTCCTGGCTGTAAAATCAAATTAAATTAAAGATCCCATTTCACCAAGGGCCTAATACTAATTTGTGTAACATTCCCATTAAACAATGCTGCCTACAGAAAACATACACGAAAGCACTTTGACGGTTTAACGGGGAACATTCCAATAGGAAACATTATTAGATTTTCCTGTTAAGCTGCTCAGGGTGCACACTCGCTTAATAGATGTTAATTACATTAGCAAGGCTGCAAATTCAGTCCTGGTGGAATTGAAGGAACTTTTTCAAAATTGACTCGGTCCTGGAATTTCTGTAGGGACAAAAAGTAAAAAAAAAAAACCAATCCAAACATAGATAGAAAATTGGAACAAAGCCACCACATCACCGCTTTTTTCAGCAGTGGCTTTAAAACACTTCAACGTACTGGCACATTTCGCTTTCACATTTCCAGAGTGGAATTTTCACTAATTTCCCAGCTTGGCAAAATAATTGGAAGACAGCTCATGAGACTTGATTAATGGTTTCTTTTTTTTTTTTTTAATTCATCAGTGGAAAGAACTATTGAAACAGCAAAAAAAGGCCGAGTATTCCAGTTCAGTGTTTCTTTGAAGCCACGAAAAGTATTTCATAATTCTTCAGCGCATGCTTGTGTCCTATTATGTTCAGTGGGGATTTAAATACACACTTCGAGTTAACAAGGCATATAATGATTAGCCTAAATCAAGATCTAATTACAGAAGATTGTTGACAAATTATTTCAGACAACATGTAAATGCAAGCCAAACAGTATTTCGCTCTCACTCAACAGAATTGCTCTTTTCGAGACAATTAGCTCTGGCCTGGATGTCTCCTCCCTAGCATTTGGGGCTGGGCTTCCACAGGCAGCTGACCTCAGTCACACTTTAGAAGTATCCCCAGTTTTCCACTGACTGCTGAAGGAGTCTAAGCATGGATTTAGGACTCCACAGCTAAATAAAAATCACTTCTGGCTCAGTCCTTGCTATTTTGGAGGTTCACCTCCACTTTGGTTGTGCTGCCCACCCTTGCACTCTAGCACTTTTTCACTAGTAAAAGGCAAGAGGTTTAAACTAGAAAAAGGTAGATTTAGATTAGATGTTAGGAAAAAGTTCCCTGCCAGCAGTGGAACACTGGAACAGAGTGCCCAGGGAGGTAGCTGAGGCACTGTCCCTGGAGACATTCAAGGTGAGGCTCGACAAGGCTCTGAGCAACCTGCTCTAATTGCAGATGTCCCTGCTCACTGCAGGGGGGTTGGACCAGGTGACCTTCAGAGGTCCCTTCCAACCCAAATGATTCTATGTTTCTTAGAGTCTTTAAAAGCACTGCAACAGCCTAAAAAAATGCTTCCCCTTTGCAGGGCTGGGGACAGTAAGCCATTTGTCAATGTCAGTGGCAGAACTGGGGCTGAAACGTGTTCCCTGGGACCCCCAGTCCCACCTCTGGGTGTGCACATGGACATGCACATCCCTCGGGGCTTGCAACTGATCCCAGCTCAGGGGGTTGAACAGAAACCACGGCACACAGTCCAGGCAGGCGAGACCCATGAAGGTTTTCTGACATTGCATCTCTTCATGCAAGCGTGGGAAGAGCAGTTACACGTACAATGGGATCTCCTAAACCTTAATTAGTTGTACTGTGCCTTAAATTCAATAGTGAGCTGATGACCCTGTATAAACTAAAACTCTCCTCCTACAGATCAGGCAGATTCAGAGCCCACATCTGGCCATCCTATGGGCTGCTATCCTCTCGCTGCCTGCCAAAGCTCCACCAACGTCAGGCAGCACCATCTGAAACCGCTTTATCACTGTGAAAACACGCCTCTGCTTAGCTTTTTATTCAAACCCTTCTGAAATCCTCTTACACCTTTGGCTCCTTCCTGGGAATAGCACCGATGGCCATTTGTTTGGGTGTTTATGCTGTTCGCTTGCCAAGAAGCAACTGCGACGCCTTTCTGCCATTCAGCACCCCATAAAAACACTGGAGTGGAGCACAACTTCCAGGAACAATCTCTAGACAGAAGCTGTTGCTAATCCACACGCGGCACACAACTACCCACCAATTTCTGCCAGTGGGACTAGGATTTCAAGAAGATGATCCCTGGAAGGATGATGATCTGCTTGTCCTTCCCTCTGTTTTCAGGCAGGGTAGGTCCTGGTGAGCAGCCAGCCCAGCCACTGGCTGTACCAGCACACAACTCCCGTCAGCATCGCAGTCCACACGCTTGTATTCACCCACTAGCTGAACTCGGCTGACCTCGCTTGGCTGGTGAGATCACAGCCCAGAGAGGTATGGCTGGAGGCCAGTGAGAAAACAGATGTCTGTTATGGACACTGCTCATTGATACTTTATTCCCATTTATTATTTATTTAATACACGCTCCAGGTCAATGAGGATTTTGTTATTGTGAACTCTGCACTAACATTTTTATAAACAAGGTCTGTCTCAGAGTAACTGGAGAGTCCTTCGCCAGTAATTTGTTGCTAGAGGAGGATTATCTCCATGATGCCTTTTTTGTTTTCCCCTCCTTTCTTATTCTGCGTTTCAAAAGTTTCCTATCCTCTGATAAGATACACTGCAAAGGTTTTTTGGACCAGCAGCTCAGGGCTTTCTCTTGAGCATCGTTCCCAAGGCAGAGCTTACAAGGAATTCAGCGAGTCCAGTGTTCAGGAGAGGCTGACAGATAGATTAAGTACTCGAGTACGAGCTTTGTTGGCACAGCATTTACTTACTCCTGGCAGAGACAGCCACAGGACACTTCGGGTGTTTTGTAGCAGAAACCCACTGTTTCTAAGCCAGCCTTGCCACATTTATGCTGAAGATTTCACAAACAAGTTTTCTCCAGTTACAATTAAGAAAGGTGAGAGGGAGTACCCAAGAAAATTAGAAAAAAGAAAAAAGGTTGTGTGCTTTAACATCACAAAATCCCCTAGCCAGACAGGGCTAAGATTGATCACAAAAGGAATTGGGGGCAGAAAGTGAAGGAAAAAAATCAGCCCATAGAGGAGGACTTCTGTCGTGGGTGGAAGCCCAAAAAGGGAAAGAAAAAAGGCTTTGGTCTTCTGATGGAGATGGGATTACTCATGTACCTGAGACCTGAGCAGCTCTCACATTATTGCTGTTCTAGTGCAAGGAAAAATCTCTTTGCCCACTGATCAGCTCTGCCCTGGGACCAGCCACATGGTTGTTTTGGTCCAAATTCACCTTAATTCCATGAGATGTTCTGGGATACAATTGACCTAAATCCCCTTTACCTTCACAAGCCAGAGCAAGGCACCTGGACTCATCTACAGCAATTTGGTTTGTTGGGGAGGTCTAGGCTGGGAAATATGATGGGCTTCTTATTGTCTCATGCTCCATGGCAGCACAAGAACATATCCAGCCCCAACATAATTTGTAGCAGCTTCCCAACAATCCTCTGTGAAACACAAACTCTGCCCAGGTGTGCCCCAGATCCCTTTCCTTGTTGCATTGCAGGGGTGAGGGCTGAGGAGCAGCCTGTGCAGACACAGCCAGGGAGGTATTACCAAGTGACGTTTTCCTTTATCCAGTGATAATTGATGATCGGGCCATTAGAACAGAGATTAATGCCATAGGGTCACAGAAGATAGTCTAGAAGGGACCCTGAGGTCATCGAAATCCATCCAACCACCCCACAAAAGGCTCATTTCTGACAGATATTTGAACTCTTCGAAATAAGAGGGAAGCTTCTGACCAATATTTTAAACAAAAATTTTCTTTGGCTGACTACAAAATACTTTGTTCATTTCTCTCATATATAAAAAAATCTCTAAAGGCACTTTTTTTTTTCTTTTCAGGTATTCTCAAAGCAGACTCAGACTTTTTAATGTGCCAATCAAAAGAGGCACTTCCAGACTTCTAGGCTGTTTCTAGCAAACTAATTCATCTTGAGGCAACAAAAACTCCAGGGGGTTATTCTTTTCTTGGGTTTTCAGCTATGTGATCTGCCAAGAAACTCAAGTTGTTTTCATTTTGAAAAATGAGTTAGAATTGCCGGCAAAAAGAAAGAACTCCAAAAGAAAGAATTCCTATTTGCACAGATGCAAGGACCATTCACCTGGGACCAAGGACACGAGTGGTTTCGAGGATATACCGTGGCACCAGTGAAGCAGTAAAGACCTTTGAGAGACTTGCTTGGAAGAGTTTTGGTGCAATAAAGTTTTTTCTGCACAGTCTTCCCTCATCTTGTTCCTGCCTGTGTCCAGCCAGGAGGTAGGTAGGTCTGGTGGCAGGGAGGGAAGAAGGGGTTAATGGACCTTCGTTAAGGACTTTGATGAACTTGACTGAAAGGTGCCACCTAAGCGAGTAGCTCCAGGCTGATGGATGGGAAAGCATAATGCAGCGTTTCCCTCCCATAATTACAATTTCATCATGTAATAATAATAGGTAGTGATTGATTGTGACCCTTCACCGCTGCAGGATGTTGGTCGTTAGGAAGAGCTGATTGATCACTGGAGCTGCCACTTGGCCATGTGGAGCCCTTCCACTGCTTTTTCAAAGAGGAATGAAAGTCTCTTTAAATAAATAAAACTTTGAAAGATCTCAGATCGCTATCAGGAGACTCTTAGCCCCTTCCTCCCTCACTGTGTCAGAGGGTTGGTTGGTCTGATGATCAACCAGAGGTTGCTAGAGAGCTGCCTCAGAAGGTATCATTTGGGTGCCGTCAGACTAGAGATCCTTCATCACCATAGTCACCCATCAGGAGGGGAAACACTGAGGGGACCATCCACTCAAGCACCAGAGGAACCGTTCTAATTGGTGGCTCTGGCACAGGGACAGAGTTCCTGCTCCCTGATCTCTCAGGAGAGCAGAGCTCCAGTCCTTAGATGGAATTTGTACCTGCTTTAGCACTTGGGTGTATCAGAAATCCACCTTGCCTGTGCAAGCTCTGCCACAGGCTTCCTGCACATTCTTGGGGAAATCCCTTTATCCCTTTGCACTTGCAGTGGGGGGATGACATTTCTTCTCTGAATGTCACAGTCTTGGGGGACAAGGACTGACTGCTACAGAGATGCTGCCTTTCCATCCTCAATGTGGCTAAGGGTCTCTTAGAACCTCCTGTAACAACCGCAAGGACCTCATGGTCCAGGCTGCATCTCTTTCCATCCCTTTGAGAAAGCCCAGCAGCTTCCCAGGTGACTTTAGGCACCACTTGATGACAAGGACATTAATAAAGAGCGAGATCTGCTGTCTGACGGGGACACAGCGCCTGCACTCTGCCAGCATCTGCCACAAGTGTTGTCAAGCAGCTAACTGCCTGTAATTGAGCTCTCAGAAGTATCTGCCCTGAGGTGAGCCGCAGAGAAATTTTACAAATGAAGATAATAGATGTTTATGTCACCCACACACAACGAGAAGCAGCAAGCTACGATTACTCACTTGATAAATCCACCTTCGGCAGCAGCTGCGGCAGCTTCATCCAGAGCTGAACGAGGATCTCTCCGGCAGCGCTCGATGCCTCAGCGAGTAGAGTGAGGCTTCTTATTGCCCTGCACGGAGCCATGCCCAGAGCTGGTCACAGTAACCCATGTAACATCATCTTTACCCCACAAATACTCATAAATTTCTGCAGATTTCCAGAGAGGATTTGTTATCTGCAGGCATTCACCAGAACATCTGGAGAAACAGGGCCAGCCACATTGCTATCATTCATCAATTCGGCTCCCTTGAAGTCAACGCGGCTGTGCCAATTTGCCTTTGCCAAGAATTAGTCAATCTTTTCTAACCTATAAGCGCTTCCTGAGCTTGCTGTTTACTCCCAGGACACATCATTATTTACACTTTTAAACAGGAGAGCGAAGGTGGTGAACAGCACACGAGATACACATGCACCCAGGTGTAGCACCCAAGAGCTGCACCAGAATTAACAACTCCGTCAGAGTAAGCTCAGGCAGAACCAGGAGCTCTGCCTTGGGTTGGAAATAGAACAGAAGCACACGGTGAGGATAAGGAGCTTGCCAGAAACACCCCATCCAAACAGCCTAGGACAAGAAAACCAAGCCATTCAAAATGCAGGACTTGGTTTCCACATTTTAGATGACTTCCTAACAGGGTTGTGGACATGTAAGGAACCAGGGAAACTGCCCAAGCACCTGAGGCTTAAATGTCTGAGGTAAGATTTTCAGAAATGTTGAAGCCTAGATCCCAATTAGGCATCTAACTGTCAGTATGAGAAAATTGCTCTTAACTTTTGAAGCTAGAGGCTGTAGGAACCTAGTTCTCATCAGCTTTCCATTGGAAAATGAATACCAAGAGCCCAAGTTGCTTTTGAAAAAGGGATTGTGCAGTATTGGAAAAGTGCTTTATTATAAATCTTTTAGAGCGTCTGCAAAATGCCAAGAAACACCCTGAGGATCAAAGTTTCCCACCATTATCATATGATTCTATCCTTTCCTTGAGAAGGGCAGAAAGTGAAGTTGAGTCCCTGAAACAGTCAGAACTTCTGAATGCTACCTTCTGCAACGACCTCTTGGTTTAGTCAGCTGCGCAGACCAGAACTGGGGCTGTTGGCTGCACCTGAGCTTAATCCGTTTCACTGGTGGCTGCTTGTGGGCTCTGCCACCACAGACACTCAACACATGTTCCACATGCTCCCCTTCCACAAGTAGTCCAGTCCTCATGCCCAAAGTCCTAGCACATTGACCTCCTTACTCCAAGAGGTCCTGTGCAAGACTCTTCTCTCTGTATCCCCCAAACAGCCGTATTCTTTGAATCACACCCCTCTGCCTAGAGACTGTTGTACGTAAATATTTGTTAACACATAAATATTTGTCTGTTTTCCAGCACAATCTTGGAACAGCTGAGTGGCTGAGCACACTCTCCAACAAAGCAGCACAAAGCAAAAATACACAGAGGAAGCGTAATGAGATCCCTGCACCGTTCCCCCTCCAGGGATGAATAATGCCAGCCCAACACATGGCACATGGATTTCCCCAAGGACCAACAGCCAACTGGGTTTCTTACACCACTGTCACTTCACACACCTTTGGCCATGTCGGAGTAGCTGGAATAGAGTGTCAACCTCCACCAGTGCCACAGGCCTAGGTAGGATGGAACAGGAGGAAAGTACCAGACTGCCCGGGCATTTGCTGCTGTTTTTGGAAGACTTGTACTTAGTCTAGAAGCTCTATAGAAGCAGATCCCACCAAATGCTGTGCCTTTCCCAGTCCTCAGCAGTGATCTGTCCTGCAGCCACCAGAGTCCTCCAGCTTTATGGGCTGCAACCACACAAAAGCAATTCACCTGCTCACTCTCCCCCTATTCCTGCCTGACCTCAGCTTTGGGAAATCAGCCCTGGAGCTTGGCTAGCAACCCTAGGGGACATAGGTGAGAGCCAGCTGTAACCATGTTCCCCTTGAAAGGGGTTCGCGAAGCACCTGCTGAGCTGCAGGTGACTTATCCCAAACTAACCAACAGTACAATTTCAGTCCTGATGAGAGTTTCAAGAGCTGTGGCCCATCAGCCATACTCAACTTAAATAATGCATTTATTGTCTCAGTGGGTGTGACCCACTGGGTTTCAGAAGCACTCTTACATATAAAGCACCTCTCAGCAAGCTCAGCTCATGCAAAAGGGCACAGACAGACAATATTTGAGGTATATCCCTGTAGAGCGCTTCCTCACCCATTTTCCATATCACCCTTCAGCGATCTGTTCACCGCCTGCAGCTTCCTCCCAGGCTCACCCTTTGAAGGCAGCGAAGCTCTGCCAGCTGGGGCTCTGCCTGCCTGGCATTTCTGGCTGTGTGCTCCCTCCTGCTCTCCCCAAGGAGGTGTTGGAGCAGCTCTAGTTGCCTGCCTGGGTCATCTGCCAACCAGGTTACCTTGCAGGAACCCAGGCTGGCTGGAAATGACAGTTCTTCCCATGGGAGAAGCAGTAGGAATGCTCTTGGTGACTGTGGGTAGCAGGTTCTGCTTCCGCGCTGGTTGGAAACAAAGGAATTTTTTCGAGGTTCAGGCCAACACATGAAAAGCACCAAACACCTGGATGCCTTTCTAGATAACCTAGAGTTGTTCTGCATCTGGGACTAGAAGATTCGTAAGAAGTGGTATTTGTCACTCTCTTAGGTTATGTTCACATCTTCCCAGACCGTGGAAGGGACTCAGATGCATTGCTGGAGAAATTCCACCAAAATATGGACCTCTAAGTGACAGGTTCACCCCTGCTCACTTATGAGTAGCAGAAAAGGAATGTTCATATCCAGCTCCTTGCTCTTAGAGCTACCTGGGGTCAGAGATGGGGCTACTGGATGTAAACTACATGTCTCATGCAGTTCTGCATGGAAGCATCCTCAGAGCTTGCTCCAGGGGCTTGGAAACAAGCCAAACTTCAGATAGCAACCCATTAGTGAAAACCAAGATATGAACTGCAGCAGTAGAGCAGGAAAACTGGCACTTCCAGAAACCAGGATGCGCATCCCTGGGACAGAGCTGCAGATGATAGGTGGGAGACAAAATGTAAAACCTCTGCAACAGCCCGTACCTATGAGAAGAGCCAGGGATGCTGTGAGAAATAGAAGAGCCGGTGATGTTCAATGAAAAGCACTTGCCAAAACTCCCCTAGAAGACTGAACTAGAAGCTGTGTACCCAGCTTGGCACTTGAAGAAAGGACAAGGGAGGTCTCAGGGAGCAAGGATCCTAGGGAAGAACCTACCAGGGTTCCTGGGGAGGGAGGCTAGAGCTGTGCCCTGAAATCCAAGCTAGACTCACTGCCCCTTTTCAAGGGTGATGCAGAATTACCTAGGGATGCTCTCCTTATTAAGAAGACAAAAGTTTTCTTTGCTTCAGTGCCAAAAAGTTACATAAAAATAATTCACGGCCAGATAAATGAGAGAGAGAGAAAGTCATTAGAAATCAAAAATGAGATAATTTTGCTGTAGACATGAGTGATGGCGAGAAATAAATTATATTTGGCTGACATTACTTAATTAGTTGGAAACACGGTGCTTTCTTAAATTTTCTTTGGTGAAGCTTTTAACGCATAAATTCCCAGCTAAATAACCTAGATGTCAAAGCAGCCAGTTGCATCTTCTCTGCCAAAGCCATTTTTGGAACATATTCTTTTTAAATTTCATTCTTCTGTTCAGGATTTTGATCGCTACCAGGGCACGGTGTGTAATTTCTGGCAGAAGCCAAACATCCAGCTTGGACTTCGTTCCTGAGGACAGCTGGTACCGATGTGCTCCCTACCAGCTCCTGGTGGGATGGGGAAAAGACCAAGCCAATACAAATGGTGATGTCTCCATTGCTGTAAGCAGCCTGAAGAACCAGTAATGCTCCAGCATTGCTGCAGTGCTTCTCATCAAGCATCTCAGAGGACTTAACGAGCGTGAATTAAGTCTCACAATTAGAGCCGACTGTATAAATAGCTGCGAACAGTATTCCTGGAGGATGCTCTTCAGTTTTTAACCAAATTGCTACAGCGATTGATTCTTGCAATCCTACTTGTAAGCCCCTTCTCAGAGGGAGGAGGAAATCGGAGGCAGAAGTTAAGATCTAAAAATCCTGTGGGACTGAATCACGGTCTGCTGGGAAATAAGGGAAAGCAGCAGTGAACGGAGCAGCTTAGCGAGGAGAGTTTAGAAATGACGAGATCAACCAACCCACTGTGTCTTTGGTACCAGGTGTTCCTTCCCAGCTTAGAGGTGTAGGACCTTGCAATGCTCTCCAATAGGGGTTTTAATGAAATTAAGTGTAATCTGCAAATGGGAGAAGTGAAGATTGACAGGAAGATCTGAGGACCTGCGATGGCTGTGAGGTTTTATCCCAGCTGAAGGTATCGACACTAACATTTGACACAGGAATTCCTCTCTCTAATAAAGAAGCCGTTAAACAAGGTGCTGAACACTTCCCTTGCATAGAAACGTTTGAATGATTTATAACTGATTAGGCAGTATTATTACTATTTTAAACATACGCATTAGGAAAAGAGTTAACACCACGGTTCTTAACCACAGAGAGAAATTGAAGGGTAACAATAAAGTTTAGCTTTAAATAAAGCGGTTTAGGGGCAGATCTAGCAGCTAAGTAAGATTTTTGAAGGGAAGAAAAAGTAATAAAACCTCAGCTCCAAGCATTCCCAGCACTTCTTTGCTTTCGCTGATCCTGCCCAAATCTTTCCCTGGTGCTTACAGGCCACCCTTACTTTAACTTTCCCTCACCCTCCTCAAAGAGGTCTCCACACCCTCCGGGTGCCACAGGGAGGTTCTCACAGCAGCAGCCCTTTTCCTTTCAGGGGAACTCCTCCCTGCTCTGGACTTTCTCATCCCTGGAATCTGCATCTCTGCAATGTGAGACCCATCTGGGCTGTTATCTCGGCACTGGACCCCAAGTACCTTCACTGGAAATGCCACATTCATTCGGACACCTGGAGACCTGGTTGATTTTTAGATACAAAACACAACTCGTCACCCTTCTTCCACCAACCTAGAGAAAAAGTAAAACCACCTTGGTTAATTACCATCATTAGCAGCAACTTCTCGGTGGCTGCCTCAGCCTCACCTACCTCTTCAGCAAACCATTGTTCTTCTTCAAGAGTTTTGTTCTTTAGCTGGGGTCCCCAGAGCTACTAGAAGACTCTTCAGATCACTTTCTTCAGAGCAAACACTTCTCTGTATTCAGGGTGTGATTCCATAAACCACAGACACCCTTATTCTTGTATTTTGGATGCTTTTGCCGAAATAACACTTGTGAATAGGGCTCAGCCCAAACTGGGGAAAGAATCCCTAATATCCCCAAGTCTAGGTACAACTGGGAAGAGCCTACAGAGAGAGGCAGAGGACAGGGCAGATGCTGAACCCCAGAAGGACTTACCTTTCCTTTTCAGGCTCGAGGTTTCCAGGCTGAGCTCTTCCTAAAGCGCTGTATTAAATCTTATGCTGACTTTTGACTCCTTTTCTAGGAGGTCTCTGGAAAATGGGCAATCTGAAGGACTCTCATCAATTACTCTGTGCTGGATGCAAGCCTCGCTAAGCAAAATTGAATTATTTTAATTCAGTTTAGTTAAGTGGCAATTGCTACATTACATAAAGCTGTGAAATTCGTTAGGAACTGCTTTGTATAGTACCGGCCTGGGACTCCTCTGGATTTAAAGATAATGAATTTTTATATCCTAAAGTGTTGAATGTGTAGGGAGCAAGAGCAACCACTGGCCCCAGAGGTTTGGACCAGCATCACTCCAGTAAGTGTGACGCTTTTGAAAAGAGACCTGGCACTGGAAAGGTTCCACACCATGGGCTATAAAAGGACTGAATTTGTCCTCCAGTATCCCTGAGGCAGGAGGATGGTTTCACCAACCACCAAGACCATCTGGTTTTCACAGCAGCACCGAGGGCAACCCCTCGGGTCTCCTTCCCTTGCATGGCGTTTGATGAATGTACGTTCGACGGGACAGACCAGCCCCTGCACAACCCGACTGAGTCACGCAGACACGTTTACCACCCAGAGACACCGCTGGGTCCCAAACACAGCCCCGTGCTGGATGGGAGCTCCTGTAGGTGATTAAATCCTGCTGGCTTCAGCACAGGCTTCGGGGCTTTGCTGTGGGGCCAAGCGCAGCTGCACAGACAGGAATGGGGTGGACACGCAAGTGTCCAGGAGTAGCACCACCAAACCCACATGGGGAAGCCACCTTCATCCCCGCAGTGCTGAATGAAAACAACCGTGCCCATCGCTTGGTAAAATATAGCTTTTATTTGTTCATACAAACAGTATGAATTCTCAGAACTTCATTTTCCTAGAAACATCTTTCTCTGTGTAAAATTAATTTGTGTTGTACGTACCACAAAATACTCAATTTACATTTTTTTCCCTCAGATTTTCTTTTTTTGTGTTTCTTTTTTTGTTCTGTGTGTGTTTTTCTTTCCGTTTTGTTCTTTTTCTTACAAATTGGCTACTCCCTAGTACCGTGTTACGGACAACGCATCACTAATACCTGCACTGCACTCCCGAATACAGGACTGAATGAAACTCAGCCATAAATTAATGTTACAACGTGAGAAAAAAAAAGAAATCAAAATCAAAATGAACTTCCAGTCACACCTCCAAGCTTAACTTAAAAAAAAAAAAGAAAAAAGAAAAAAAGGTATTATTTAAAACCCAATGACAATAGCACCGATTCCAGTATTAGCAACCACGAGGAATTCACCTTCATTGTCTTGCTCGTTAGGTAAGGCCTTTACATTAAGAGTCTAGTGCAGATTTCATCACGAAGGGTATCGAGCCGGGGCTAACAATTTGCTTAAGGTTAGAGGAGTGATTATTTGCTCCCTGCATTCCTACTCTCCAAGATCGCTTCAGGAGAGCGTTTTGCAGCAGGGCCTGATTATCCAAATGAAGCCCCATGTGGGGCTGCAGAGCCGCGAAAGGCATTGGGATAGTCACAAGTTGTTTCCAAGAAAGCAAGAAGGAAGACGTATGGGATGAGAAACCTTCCAGCATTGAAATCAGGCAGGCACACGCGCGTCGGAGGGAACCATGTGGGAAGGAAGCGTTGCTGAGGTAGGAGATCCCGGAGGCTCTCGCCACATGATGGAAGGGCTCAGCCAGCGAAACTGCGTGGGGAGCTTAGCCCAAGGCCAAGGAGAGAGGACGAGCTTCTTTCCACACATTGCATAAGCCGGCTAGTAGGAAGACCGTGGTTTTGAGAACCAAAAATCACTCTTTTCCACCAGGAAGTATTTTCTTCTCCCCCATCTGCACCCCTCACTCCCTGCAGGCCCTACCCCTCAGTCACCCAACAGCAGCAGGGGTTGTGAGAACACTCGTGCCTTCAACAACGTCCTGGCAGCAGAGAAGAGCCAGGGACCTGGCTGGAGCTAAAGCCAAAGACCCCAGACGTGCATAGATCCACCCACCACTGGAGGTTTGCAGGACGGGAGGTCACTCGTGTGTGGTTTGTCAGCCTGTGTGGCCCAGTGGGTCCCACCCTCACACCTGTGACCTCTGGAAGCAGGGCTGCGTCGGTCCAAAGTGTCGCTTCATTGCTAGAGATGGCTCAGGGAAAAAAGGATTTGCCCAACTTCCCCTGTTTATAGGAAGATGTGCTCAGAGGCAAACCACAAGGAGGGATCTGTATCCTGGTCACAGCAGGCAGTGCTGTCCTGATGTCAAGCTCAGCATCTCCCTTCCTTAAGGACAGCCTAGTGCACTGCACCCCATGGGTGAACACACACACCTCACCAGCACTGACAGGGCCACGAATCACCGAATCCCATCGGAGATGGGGCAGTGCTGAGCCAAACCGAGAGCCCTGGTTCAAACAAAGCCCTGAAGGGCAGCGTTTCATCTGCAAATCCCTCCAGGGGACCCAGAGGTGGGTCTGCTCTCACTGTATCCACCTGAGCAGGACCAGATCAAACCCCAGGCAGATCAGTCCAGGCTCTGAAGAGCCTTTCCATCACCACCAACCACACCAGAGCTGCAAGGGGCACGCAAGAGCAAGGAGGCTGGTAAAACAAAAATAACATCCTAGAAACACCACTGAAAACACCCCAGCAGAGCTGGGCACGGCTCAGCACCATGGAGCTCAAAGGTGGTTTGCTCTGGGTGACCAGGGAGCAACGCAGGGCATACATTTATAAAGGCACTGCCTATGAAACTAGAGCATCAACTCAACTCACACATGCTCTGCCCCTCGGTGCATTTGCAGTTTCCAGTTTTCCTCACGCTGCGTGCTTTACACAAGTGCTCACAGGGAAACATCGCGAGATGCATCCAACCAGCTCCATCCTTGCGGTCCCTCACCTCAGGGCTGCAGGTGAGGGTTGTAGAGTTTTGTGGCCCTGCTTCTGTGAAAAATTCAAGGAACAAATCACTTCTGCTGCCACCTTGCTCTGAAAATGTTGCAGCTGAGCTAGCAGAACCTCCGAGTAACGATAAGGCATTGGACACACGTGGTGCTTAACAAAACCTCCTGTGTACACAACACACAGCCAGAGCTCCCAGGAGAGCCCTGCCAACCAGTCTGGGAAGGATCTCCAGGTTACTCTGCCTGGGTTGCTGAAGGTTAAGTGCTTGGAGCCTCCTTTCCTGCCTAGTTGCCACCTTTACACTCTCCCAGGGCACAGTGGAGGTACCTTGGCTGCCAGTAACACCCCAACCCAAGTACAGCCTTTCCCCTGCTCTTCTACAGATCCATCCTCACTGGCAAAGCAGCACTTCTTCTGGCTCCAAACAAAGCAGCTCCTTGGGGCTCTGGGGCTGGAGGTAGCACTGCCTGTGCCGGGTCCTGGAACATGCTCCATGCTGGGGATGGCAGCAAGCAGAGACCTGGGGCTTTGCCGTGGCTCTGCTGGTGTCCTGGGTGGGTGGCCGCTGCTCCCTGCACTGCCGGCAGCAAGTCACCCAGCCCAGCGCCGAGCGTGTCACACACAGACACCTGCATGGTCACATTTGTCTGGGAGTAAGAGGTTTAAAATGCATAGAGGGATGGTGGGAAAGAGCCTCCTGGATAAAGGCAAGAAGGAAAAGCACACTGAGGAGACAGCTCTGCCCATGCAACAGGCTCTGCGGCTTCTCCACCGCAGGAGGAGCACGTTCCCCTCCAGCAGGGTCCTGGGCTGCGGAGCAGGAGCTGTATAACTTGAGGGGGCCGGGAAAATACACGGCTGCTCGGCAGAGGTATGGGGGTTGCAGGGAGATGCTCAGCCTCCTTCCACCCACCCCAGAGAAAACCCCCCAAGGGCTGCAGGACTCACTGGAAAGCTGTGGGACGAGGAGGCACAAGAGCGGAGCAGAGACTGGGACACCAAATAGGGAAAGCAAGTGTTTATAAAGGCCAGATACCCGTAACAAAAATAACTTTGTGCTTTCCCTCCCTCCCCGCCCCTCCCCTGTCACCCTCGCTTTTTTGGGGTTGTTTTTTTTTTTTTAAATACAAATTTTGTTTAGGAAAAAATGGAAGCACCGTCTGTTACAAACCAAACCCCCCCAAAAAAACCCCAACCAAAACCAGAAGAAAACAGAAGGACCAAAAAAAAAAAGCGACATATTAGAATTAAACACGGTGGAATGTTAAATGGGTTACGGGCTACCGTTCTAGCCAGTGCGGTTAGGCAGCTTAGTGAATTAATTGCTTAGGAATTAAAAATAAATTATTATAAAATAGATTTCTGTACATTTTACATACATATATATCTCTTTATATACGCAAACCGTGCTGGGCAAGTAATTACAGGGGACTTTCCCACGCNTGTTCACACATAGAGAAGCGAGAATTCCTCTCCCTAAAATGCCTGCAGAGGCTGTTGAGCTCGTACAGATAAATCCATTTTCCATCGATTTAGGGATTAGGGGGGGATTATTATTAAAGGCCACTGCATTAGAAATCCAGCTGAGTAATCTCCCAGTTATCTGTGAGTGGATTAGTTGGGCTACGCTCAGCACCTGGAGCGTGGCTGTGGACCACATCAGCTCCAGACCAGTCAGGATGAGTCCTGCACCAGGAGGCTTTCCTGGCTCAGGTCAAAGCCAGGGAGCCCTCAGCCCCAACCCAGAGCTTGTTTTCCCTACAAGAACAAGAAGAACGGTGCAGCGGAAAAGCAGGAGCTCACTGGAGCATGTCCACCCTGCTCTCCCTTAGCATACAACACTCTTCCCAATTCAGACAAGAAGGTGCAATTTGTCCCTGGCTTGTCAACAGCAGAACCTCACCCAACCACAAGGGTCCTCTCACATCCAGCTTCATCCATTGCTTGAGCATTCCCTATTGCTGCATAGACTTGCTCCAATAACAGAAGGAGCATCAAGAGCTGTTGGTGGCACCTTCAGCACATCCCAGACCAGCACCCAACAAGGGCAACCTCTCCCCCTCCACTGCCACGCAGGCTACAGCAGGTCAGGATACAGGATACAACCATGGCGAGCACAACCTCAGCTCATGGGTAGGACGTACCCTCACCAAATACCCTTGAAACCTAAATCCTTCAGCAATGCCACCGTATTCCCCGGCTACTTCTAACGAACCACGTGGGGAAAAACTAGAGAGCTTGAAGAAACGATGGAAGCGACACGAAGAAGAATTTTTTCCTGTCATTCACTAGGCAAGCCTAAATAGTTTAGACCATTTTGCCAATTCTTTCCCTTTACAACCCGACGGGACTCATTTGCTCTGGGGCTTGTGAGACAGTCGGAAAAAAAAAGAGGCAAGAAAGGAGCCAGCCACAAAATTAAAGCTATAAAACTTGATTAAGTTTTCAAAGCATCCACCCAGCACAGAGGAATAACCAGCAACTCCAAGCAGCATTTCCCGCCACGATCCCTGACGTTCATCTCCTCCCCTACCGCTCCTCTACAGCAAAGGTCACCACGGGCTCTGGCAATTAAAAAAGCCACTGATTATTTGTGCTAAAGCCAATGGTCACCCTGATTAAAAAGCCACGGGGAAAAAAAGCTGACCCATCTGTTTTGAAGCCAAATAATAGGAAACCCAGGAGTGAGAGGTCTGACTGAATCAGAAATCGTCACACGCCTGTGAAAGTTGGTCAGTCGCTAGTTATGCAACTACTGTCGAGTTCACACGGTACCTGGTATTTCGTTTCACCTGCTTCTGGCATTAACTTTATGCAATGTGTTTGCTGGCAAGGGGCACCCGATGACTACACCTCTGCACTGCAGGTGAGATGTGCTCAGGGGCTGCCCAGAAAGCACCATCTCCACAGACCAATTGTGAGAGACGGTCCCCAGTACCAAATCTGCACAGGTCACTGGGAACGAGGCAGATTGTGGAGGAAGGGGAAGCTTGTGGAAACCTCCAGCCATGCCCAGAGGTGGTGGCAACCCCAAGGGCTGCGATTTCAAGGTCAGACAAGTGGCTTCCACCACTCGCACATGCAGATAAAAGCCACGTTGGTCTATCAGGCACCTGGGAGAGCTTCGGGAAGACAGGAACCAGCATGTGCCGAAAACCAGTAACCAAAATAAAACCCTGACTATCCCTTCACCTTTCTGGCCAGCTCCACAAACCTGTAACGCCGTCGCAGAACAGATCCAGTCAATACTGCTCAGAGAGTAACTCTTAAATCTGTCATGGGCCGATGTGGATTTTGACATTAAGCGGTGCCTCTTTATACGGCCACATCAAATTCAAGTTCAACATCCTGCGCTGACCACCAACTACTTTCCAGCTTGATTTAAGAGGCTGGTTCCAACTCATGAAGTCCTTCACGGGTTGGGACCTGCCTAGAGAGGAGACTGCTTCCCAAGATGTGCTCAGGAGGGTTGTGCTGCTTTGGCTTCAGCTCAGGTCCGTCACATTGCTTCTTGTATGAGGCCCTGCACCTCGAGACTGACCTCTCCTCCGTGACTACTACAGCCAGTATTTATCAGCCTCCTGGGAATGACACAAGGCTTGTTTTTCCCTCCTTGCACAAGAGAGGCACTGGGTAGGGCCGGGCCATGAAACAGGAGGAAATTGCTGGGGGTGGAGGCGCTGACTCAGTAGATCTGATTGGGAAACATGGCCTCTTAATTAGCGTTTCAACAAACACAGAGGAGAGCTCTGCAGAAGTGGAAAGCAGCAAGGAAGGAGCAACTCTTCATCTAAGAGGGATCCACCAACCCATCACAGCCAGAGAAGCAAGACTGGGCCCATCACTGCCGCTGCTGCTGCAGCCTGGCTTGATCAGCACGGACTAAGATAAGCAGAGAGAGAAATGGAGCCTTTAAGCCAAGAACAAGAACTGAATCCCCTAAAAACCAGCCTTCAGCCCTAGCTCCAGAACTTTCTTCCTTCGTTGTACTCAGATGGGTACCAGACATAGCCCAAAATTAAGATCCTGGAGATTCTCACGGACGCTGCTTTGTTTGAGAAGTGGCTGCATAAAACCTCAACAGCAGCAACTGCAGCCAAACATTGTGGCCCATGGAGGTGGTTGGGACCTCTGACAGCAGCATCACATCCAGCAATACAAAGTTTTATTGCGTGGGTCTGTCCATTGCAATGAGCTTTCCCATGCTTTCCATAATGTCCCACAGAGGCATCAATCATCATGTTGCCAGCCAGAGACAACAGAGCCTCAGGGACAGGACGAACTAGTAAGTTGGCTGGTCTGAACTCATGTAGGTGGAAAAGCCACCAAGAAGTGCTTCTTCCCATCCAAATCACAATTGGAGAAGGGCAACTTGGCCCGCGTAGAGCACCACAGCTTCAACACAACATGCCAGATGTATGTGTTGGTGGAAGTAGAAGCAGCCTCCAGCTCTGTGCACATCAGCTCCCGGGGCTTCGAGGCTGCAAGGGCTGCATTAAACAACAGCCATTGCAGACGGAGGGGAAAGAGGAGCCGTAACGGTCAGAAAAGCTGTAGCCATCGTACCCTGGCAGGCTGTAGCCCTTCTGGGCAATAGTATCAGCAGAAACCTGTGTGCAGCTCTATAGTATGTTCACAGCTCAGCCCTGGGGCAGCTCGTTGCAGCTCTACTTCCATGGAAGCTTCATGGGCACGTCAGAAGCCTGGGCTGCTCCTGCCAGCGCCGTCCGGGAGGTACGAATGGCAGAGGTGCAGCGACCGCCACGGGAGAGCAAAGGGAGGTGACAAAGGGAGTCAGGCTGTGGGAAACACAGAGTGGAGCTGAGCCCTCAGACAAAAGCTGCTGCACCAGTTGGGACAGGGCTGGATGGAGGCACCACCAAGGGCTGTAGCGGATGCTGTAGGGGAACATAACGATAGTATGAAACGCTTGGCAAGCTGTCACTCCTGCCTTGTTATCCTCCTGCCTTCTGGCAACCTGGAGTTCAAAGGCCTCTGGAGCCAGCATCTGCATCCAAATCATCCCGTTTCAGAGTGACTATGAACTGTCTAATCCTTTCAAACCCATGAATACTTCTGGCCTTGAGAACATCCCAGAGCAGAGAGTCCCAGCACTGAAGCACTGCCTCTACATGTCCTCTGAGCCCTCTCCCTACACCCCTGCTTGGGAAGGGACCGGGGACCTGCTTTCTGAGCGTGGAAAAGGAGCGCCAGGGTGAGGAGCACCAGCAGACTCGTGGCATCCCTTATTCCCCGCCCAGCGCAGCCCAGCCAAGCACTGATGGGTCTCAGCACTGCTCTGCTGACTGCGGCAGAGCTCCCGGCAGCGTCGAGGGTCCCAATGAGAGGAGGGAGCTGCTGGGTGGGCCCAGCTATGAATTTTCCACAGGCAGAGAGCAGAGCCCCTAACCCTGAGCTATTAACATGTCAAGAGGGACAGAGGAAAAGCTTTTCCTTTAATGAATATTTCCTCGGCGAAGCCCACACCCTTCGTAGGCGAAGTGATGGGCTTAGTCTAAAGATGGATTGGCCTACTTTACCTATTAACCACTTAGACTAATGTAATAAAGGCTCTCTTTATTCAAACAGCCCTAATCCCCAGCCCCACGCAGCTCTGAAGCCTGCAATAAGAAGAGATGCTAAAACAAACCCTGCCCGGCTGCCGCTCGGAGAGGCACTGGAGGCGGGGGGAGGATTTTATTATTTATTTTCTCAAAGTGCAAAGTTCTCCAGTGTGAAAACCAGACCCCGAGCGAGATAAACGTACAAAGTGGGGATGGCAGGTGGCCACACGGTAATCCAATCCTGAAGCCTAATGCCCTTTGTGGCAGCTTTTGTCTGCGCTGAGGGGCTCTGGGCTAATCTGCGGCCACTTCTCCAGGAGGAGCAGCCAGAGGCCGAGGGGGGTCCGGGGAACCTTCGCAACCTGTTGGTGTGTTACGGCCACAGGTAGGGCTGAGCGACACGCAGGGCAGAGCACGGTCAATGTGTCTGTCGGTCTCCCCCACGCACCTCCTGCCATTCACAAACACCCGCTGGGATAAAACCTTCTGGGGTCTGCTGGATCCCGAGGGTCTGCAGAGACACCCGCCCCCGGCCGTCTGCCCGTGCAGGGGTCACCGTCAGGCTGCCCAGCTGAGACCTGCTGAGCTCAGGTGCTCCTGCTGCTGAACAGGAGTCCTGGAGCCCAGCAGATGATGAGTTTTCCTTCCCAGGGAGGGTTTCATGCTGGATATACTCCTACCCAGCACCCAGAGCCACCCAGCATCACTTTCAGAGATGCTCCCCTCACTCTGGCATGTTCAAGAGCTGAAGTCCTACTGGTAAAAAAACAATCAGGGTGCCCTGTGCTGCAGCAACAGCACTCTCGACTCCCATATCCCTCCACCTCCAAACCTGCCCCTGCTCGATCCTCTGAGCTGCCTCAGTTTTCCTCTGGAAGGACAATAAAGCACAGACATACAGCTGGCTATGAGGTACTGGAAAAGCAAGAGCAGCGTCATTCTGGTTGGGATAAAAGGCCGTAGCATCCGGACACAGCTACAAGATGCAGACCAGGGTGTGCTCACAGCAGTCTCTGCGACAACTCCGCCAGCAGATACAGCAAGAACCACCTTTGGTGCAGAATTTCGAGACTTTCCCCCCACAGCTGTTGCCCAGAAGCAACGAAAACAGGGGAAAGGGGAGGAAAGGCAAGTCAAGCTGTTTTGGACATCAGCCACATTCAACCCAAGCTCAGGCCTGTAATCCAGAACCGTTTGCTTTACAGCCCGGTGGAGCACAGACAGAGCATCCAACCTATTTCTGGCAAGTTTCTACCCAGATTCCTGATTGGTGTTTCAAGAAGACCGGAAGGGATTTCTTCCCAGAAAGCCAAATTTTGGCAACCTGATTGTTTCTGGGGAAAGAGCCCCCAGATCTTCTTGACAGGTTGTCTAATAGACCACATGGATTAGATCGAAACCTTACGGTGGGAAGGTGAATAGAAATGCAAAAGGTAGACACAAAAGCTCTTCTTCCATCCTGGGAGGAGACAGTATTTTAGCTTACAGAGTAATGGCAGGGGCTGGAAAACCCAAGGTAACGACAAGCCCAGGCAGCACGACCCAGAAGATGGTACAAATTGGTGCACACGATGAATTTCTGACTTTATTGGCGTTTCTGATTTGCAGGTTGGAAAGCAAACAAGCCGGCTGGTACCAGCTCCGAAAGCTTTAAAGGAAACTGCCATTCCCACTCCACATAGCCCATTCTCATTCTAAATCCCCCCACTTCTCTGCCTTTTCCTCTCTTCCCCCATGCCAAGAAATAATTTTAGGCCAAATGAACTAAATCCAGCACCTTGAAAAAGAGCTGTAGACACCCAGGAAAGGCTGGGGGTGGCATCTCCATTACTGGCAGCTTTGCCTTCCAGCCCACCCGCTCCGCCAAGGCGATACCCAGTTGCTCCCAGTCTCCAAGGCAGCATGTTGCTGTCAGAAAGCAGGAAAAATGCACAGTGGTGATCAGAGCAGTCAAGGCTGGATTAAAACCACACCCTTGTAGGCCTGTAGTGGCACCTGACAGCAAGCGAGAGCCCTGCTATGCTCTGGGAAGCAAAAACCCAGAGTATCCCCAGCTTACCTCTTGATTCCACCACACTGGATCCATCCCAACCCCAGCCAGCCCTCCTCACTGCAGGGTTGATAATAAAAATGATTAAATCCCAGAAATACTCCTTAAAAGCAAGAGCCTGACAAGCCCAGGGAAAGGCTGTTAAAGTCATAAAGCGGTTGAATTACACCACAGAGCCTGCCACCAGCATCCAGCTTCAAAACCACCCCTTTGGCCTTGACTCTGCTTTCTGGTGGCAGCAGCTCCAGAGGGGAGAAGGGGGAAGACGGAAGAGGAGGGAGAAGCAGAGAAAGAAGAGGCAATAGCAAATTCCTCTTTGGGGGTGGAAAATAACCAGCGCTTGCTGGTTTATATTTGATACAGCACGTTTTTCTTAGCAGCATTTTCCTTGTCTCAGGCTGCTGTTGCACCAAGGAGCTGTACGGTAGCACACGACCTCTCCTCGCTTTATGGTCAGCAAAGGGCAACATGTGCGCCTTTGTCTGGGGCAGGAGCCCGTTGTTTGGGTTGGCAAATTCATACAACAATAAAAGGCAATGGCTGGGAACCAGCCTCGGCCTTTTTGAAAAGGGTGTAACCCTATCCAGCTCCACCAGCCGCTCGCCACGACTTCTACACGAACCAGATGATGGGAATTAATGAACTTTGAGGGTGAGGATGGGGTGGGTAAAGGAGAAGGGAAAGGGAGGAGAAATATGTGGGCCTGAAATGAGTGTTTTGCTCACCCTCCTTGCTCCCTGCCCCCAGATCTGTCAGGTGCCCTTCACCTGTTGGGGAGCTCAGGGATTGAAGGAGAAAGAGTTAAAGATGTCCCTGGCTCACTGCAGGGGGTTGGACTAGATGACTTTGAAAAGTCCCTTCCCACCCAACCCATTCTATGATTCCATGAGTGGAGGGTAGCACCATGCAAAGACTCCTCATCATGAAGCCACTCCAGGGATTCAATGGGGCCAAAGAGCCGGTGGCCACGGGTGGCATCACCACATCCCCACAGGGACAGGCTCCGGCCTGGCCATGGAGTCCAGTCTAAGTTCTTTTGTGCAGATAAACAAATCCCATCAAAGGCTGGGGGGGAGTGGGACACGTGGGGCATCAGCAGATGGTCCTTTCGTCCCCACTCCATGTAGGCAGCGCCGGCTCACACCAAATGGCCCCAGCAAACCAAAGCAAGCAGTACCTTGAGAAGGGGACAACGAGCTGCTGCAATCATGAGGGGTTAAGGAGTCATCCTTGGTTTTCTTTAACAGAAGAATTTATCCACCTCCCCAGAATCACTGCATTCAGTCAGCAACCCCGGTCATAGCAGGACTAGGGCAGAACAGGAACGGGATGAGCAGCACCCGCTGTCCCCCACCACCCTCCCATCTTCCATCTTAATTCAGCTCTGGGGCTTTCCTGGGCCTGATGCAGTTTATCCACCTAATAACCTTCAATCGATTTCTCTTCCAATCCCTTGTCCGGGTTCTTCCTGAACCCACACAGACGCTGCCCATGCACAGCCCGCCCTGGGGCCTTGCTTTGCCTGTTGTGCACCAGCTCTTGACCTCATGCCATAGCCCCAGTCCTTGCACTGTCACAACAGTCCTCTCCTCCATCGCCAGCCTAGCTCTGACTTTCTAGAGTACTGTGTCTTCCCCCAAGACATCTCCTTGCCAAGCTGAGGTCCCCCAGCCTACGTGGTCATTCCTCAAACAGAAATTCCTCCAGCTCTACAGAACAAACCCAAAACGTCGCCACTGTCACCAGGTGGACTCATGCACTGACCTCACATGGGCTGCAGAGACGTGGGGCTTTCTTCGGACGAAGAAGGGCCAAATTTCCCCGTTATTTTCTCCCTTCTTCTCTCATCAACAGCCAGAGATGTTACAACCACTCAGCACTCCTTCGCTGGAGCCAGGCATGATATTCATCAACTTCAGCAGCTCATTATCTAGGCCCTCCTCTTTATGTAAACACCGCAGCCTCTTTCTGTCCCCCCATCCTACTTAAAAGCTCTGAACTTCCACTAAATAATTATCTTCAGTGGGGGGAGAGGGGCCAGCACTTTACATATCAAAGGGCTGCTTTGGAGGGATTTACAATAATTTAAGATGAAGTGGTAAATATTCTATTCACTCCAGTTCATCTCCTGTAATAATTATAATCCTATTAGCAAGGTCCCAAGAAAGTGATTGCATTATCATCTAGGCAGCATCTATGCGGATTTCTTGGAGGGGTGGGACGAGGAGGGGGAGGCTGTAGGCAAGGAAAGAAGTAAAAGCAACAAAAGATGCAATTGCCAGCACCTCCCTTCCCCCAGAAGGATTTGGTCTCCATTGTCCCCACGCTTCAATAGCGCTTTGCTCTGAAAAATAAGAGCTTTTGAGCGTAGTAAGGGGGTGGGGCTGAAACGAGCATCTTATTCCTCTTGCTCTTGCCCAGTTCCCTTTCATTGCCGCGGGTCCCCCCGGTGCTGCTCGGGCCGACAAAGAGCACACGTTGCTGTTCCTGGTGAGCGCGGGGGGCCGGCGGCAGCGCCGCGATTAAAAGCTAATTGCTGTTTATGGGTGAGTTCGTTAGAATATCGCTCAGCGTCGCCGGACTCCACTGCCCACTGCTCAAGTCATGTGAGATTACTCTAATCTGTCCCCGTTTCCCCCCCCTTCAAAAAAAAGGGAGAAAATGAAAAGGCTGCGTTTGTCTCAAAGCGGAGCAGGGAGGAGGCGGTTCTGTCAAACTCCTGATTTAAAGGAGGCAAAAACACCCCCCAACCCCTAAACCCAGCAGGAAAGATGACTGAGCTAACTGGCAAACTGGGACTAAAGACTATTATTTTCCAGCAGATCGCCAGGCCAGCTGTCTCCACCAGGCTGTGTGTTTTACTCCTGCACCATGCCGCCTCTTAGTACACCCCACAGGAGAGTTTAACTGGAATTCATCCCTGCAGGAGCGCCCCAGTTGTACCGGTGTAATCTCCTTCCCTCTCTTCTGGTCACCAGTTTAAGTCCTCACCACCTCCACCAGCAGCAGGTCGCTGGGCTCTGCTCACCCTGGCGCAGATGGCAGTCAGCAGCTACTCCACGGTGGCACCAGTGCAGGTCTGGAATGAGCTAAGATTACTTTGACGATGTCCAAGAGTTTATTGCAAAGCATTAGAAACATTTCTCTCTATAAATTAAAACAGACAACAGCCCGAAAGGGAGTAGAGAGGAAGAATTTTAGGCATCTGCAGAGATTTCAGTGCTCACAACTCACTCCTGGGGAAAAATAAATTCTCTGGGCTGCCTCTGCCTCTTACTCTATCGCAGCCAGAAAGCCCAGCTATTTCTCTTCCCTCAAAAATGTACAGCCTTGAGCTAACGTTATGTGTCCTAAGCTCCTGCTACACAAAGATTTGGTAGATCCTCTTACGGATCCATTGCAAGACAAAGCTCTGCTCTCAGAGCCTCTTGCAGAGGCTGCTTCTTTAACACATCCTTGTACCAGAAATGTTATTTCTTGAACTCAGCTTCACTTGGGTAGCGCTGATCCTGCCCTTTGCTGGAAGCTGGAACTGGTATCTGCTGAGCTTGGACTGGCTCAGCAGCTGCAAGCACAGAAGTAATGTCCCCATCCAGAAAAAAAAACAAAGAGTCAAGGTCTTGAGCTGTCAGCTCAGCTGTGAAACCCCCCAAAATGTGGCTCTTGGAAGGCCTCTGCTAGCTCAGAGCAGGGCTATGCAGAGGGAGCCTGGCTTGGAAGAGGCTTAAAAGCAGACAAAGAAATCCAAAACACATTCATGGTACCCAGGTGACAGAAGCATCACCTGCAGCAGAAGATGTGAGGCCAGCACGGCTGTCACTTGGCTTCAATCCCTGATCTCAGGGGTTTGGCTTCAGCTCCAGCAGGAGAACAACCAGGCTGCTCCCACAACTCCCATCCCAAAGCCCACCACTTGCCATCAGCGTTCCTGGCATGCAGCACCAGCGCCCACTGCTCGTACCACAGACCCTTTCCCTCTCACCTCTCCCCTGCCTTGGAGGTTCAGCCTCAACCATCAGCACAGCAGGAGCACCAGCATTCAGCATCAGCAACACACCCGCCAGTCCAGCGCAGAGTCTGTAGCCTCAACCTGCTCCAACACCCACCGATTTGCTCTTTCAATTTGTAGCAACGGCACTAATCCTCTCAAAGACATCAAAACCCCACAGGCGCTGCTACTTGTCAGTCTTTTAGACAACTCTCCTCCTCACAAGCCTTGGGAAAATGCTTCCTTGCAGCAAACGGAGCAATCTCTGTTGTGTTAAACCCCAGGAATGGGATCTGGGGGAGGCAGAAGGTGCTGAGGTGCGCCAAGCTGGCACTGTAGACTGTACAGCTCACTGGCTTTCAGCTGGTGTCCCCAAACCACCAAGTGTTTCAAGAATTACATGCCCACATGCCCAAACCAAGCAGCATCATGACTTACACAAGAGCCAAACCACCCATAGCTGCACACGGAGCAGAGCTTCCTCCTGGCTCCCCCAAAAGGGATGTGCCATGGGGCTGGACCCTTCACAGGACACCCCACTACCCATGACCTGTCACACCGAAGCAACCAGAGCTCCTGGCCCTGGCTAGGACACCAGGAGGCATTCCTAACCCAGGCAGCCCATGGGAGGTTATCCCATCAGCCTCATCCCTACAGTACCTGCTCTTCAAGGCCATTCTCCAGGGACCTGTTATGTCGAATGCTGGTGGTGGGGAGCACAGCAAGCAGAGTACATCTCAGTGTGGCCCCAAAGGGCACGTCTTGTGCATCTAATGCAGGGGGAGATGGTTACTTCACCCTCTACTCGTCTGGATGGCAGCCATGCCTTGCTCCAGTGTTTCTGTAGCCATGCTGCTATAAGATGTTTCCCAGAGAATGGGGCTGGTTCAAGAGAAGCAACTCCTGGTTGGGTTCATTGTAGGGTGACGGGGTCCATAGGGCTTACATGGATACAGATTTTTATGGCACATACCTATAGATTAACTTTCTGGTTCAGTCAGGATGCAGTGATTGACAGAGCAACATTTCTCTAACCACCAAAATGAGCTGGATGTGGACCATCAATCCTGGTATGCCAAAGCTGAATGCTCAGGAACACCTAACAAATTCCCACCCAGAACTCGACTACAAGGAGATGAACTTCAGGACTCCTTCCCACATTGTCCCTCTCCCCTGGGGCACTGCCAAGCCACTGCATTTCACCTGATTTTGCTAGGAGGAGGGAAAAAAAACCCGA
>WEIS01051331.1:0-46209 GCA_013389965.1 Todus mexicanus | reverse complement strand
GCTGGAAAAGAGTCCAGCCTATGACCTACCACCACGACCCAGCTAAAACATGCCACTAAGTGTGGCATCTAGTCTTTTTTTGAACACCTTCAGGGACGTTGACTCCACCACGTCCCTGGGCAGCCCATTCCAGTGTTTAATAACCCTTTCTGTGAGGAAGTGCCTCCTAATGTCCAACCTAAACCTCCCCTGGTGCAGTTTCAGGCTGTGCCCTCCTGTCCTGTCACAAATCGCCTGAGAGAAGAGCCCATCCCCCTCCTGTGTACAACTTCCCTTCAGGTAGTTGTAGAAAGCGATAAGGTCCCCCCTGAGTCTCCTCTTCTCTAGGCTAAACAACCCCAGCTCCCTCAGCCTCTCCTCATAAGATTTTCCCTCCAGTCCCTTCACGAGTCTGGTCGCTCTCCTCTTGATGCCAGAAGCTTCTATCTGTACAGTTGCAGCTCCGCTAGCCTGACAGGATCATTGTTTTCCAAGATGTCCAGCCACCTGGAAACTCCTGCTGATGCTGGTTGGGTGTGACGCTGCAGAATGACGCCAGGACAACGGGTGCATTGTGAGCTCTTGTGAGAATCCTTCATAAGCCTTGAGACATCAGCATGCAGCACTTCACAAATACGCTCCTCAGGCACATAATTCGCAGGAGCTGCTTTAATGCTGCGTCGAAGAGGCAGTGCCTGCAGTATTTAAGAGCTCTGAGGACACTGCAGTTTAATGGTTTCAACACTGTTTTTTTAGGAGAAACAAATATTCCAGAAAGTCTTATAACGGGAGAAAAAATAGCTGAGGAGGACAGTCTGCACTGGCCAGTATGGACACTTGTTCACGCTGGCAGCTGCCAAGGGTGGGTGCCCTGGCAGTACAAACTGTTATTAAGAAGTGATCTGCCCATCCATCAGCAGAATGGTATCTTCCAGGAATTGTGTGAATCTCTGACCACAACCTACGGGAAGTGCATAATTGTGACAACGGATAAAATGCAGCCGATGCATGTGAGGGAAAAAGCCAGCAAGGAGTCAGAGACAGGAACTGTGCCACCAGTCCCTCCAGCGATCTACATGTCTAGCATTGAGTGTTGTCCTCAAGTTGCTAGAGCAAATGGCCACGAGCTTCTTGTTGTGCCTTCATCTTACAACTACCTCTATCCTATGGATGTCGCCTGGTCTTCTTTGAGATGGTTTATTATAAACAACAGGAAGGATTTTGCCCTGAAGTTAATTGAAAGGACCCACGTCTACAGGTGTATCCTCTTCAATGACTTGATTGTTAAAGGAATAGAGAAGATGACCCCAAACAGATGGAAGGTAGCGACAAACAGAGTGAAGAGATGGGAGAAGTACTACCTTGACACACTTTCTTGAACAGTTCTTCCTGCAGTCAGGCTTCAAATGTGTTTTGACCAATGTTGGATGAGTTACCTTGCTCCAGCCTGCTAAGCCTTTTCCTTCCAAGAGTGAAAACCTAAAAAACCACGTCAATAGCACTAATAAAGCAGATAATTTTAAATCCAAATATTCCATTTCAAGTGTATTCCATGACTAGGTTGATACCCGCTACACTCACACCAGGAAGGGACAGTTAATTTGCCTTATCACGAAAATAAGCAAAAGTGTACCTAAGATTCATCTTAGCTAACCTTTTGCACAAATTTCTCTGTTGTGGGAGTCCTGGGACCATGCCTCAGATGTAAACACCCCCGGTTTCGAGAAAGTCTGAGCTGCAAAATTAATTCTGTAAGTCAAGCCAATCTTTGACCTCAGTGGGAGATCTGCTCCTGAGCAAGGAATATGATGGACTGTGACCAACACGAGTCCACAGACTAAAGAAGTCTGAAGAATTTAATGTGACTTTCCCATCATATACACATTAACTCAGCTCAGCAGTTCATTACACCAAGTGCCTTGCCTCCAAAAGTGGTCTTGCAATAAACATTTCAGTGATAGGTAGAAAAAACCTTTCTAAAAAGGAGGGTTTTTTCCTGAAGCCAAACAATCAGTACTTGGTTAAAGCATGAAGAGTTCAGTCTCTCAGAATACAATATGGCACTCAGCTTTGGAAATTGTCTTTATCCATGACACCGACTACTGAGATGTAATGGTTTCTCACATAATTGAGTTCAAGAGATTACTTAAAAGTGATGCAAGGTAGTGTTTCTAAATACTATAAAGCAGTTTTTTCAAGTGCATTGAACACTTCTTTGATTTTTTGAAAGTGGCTCCCAATTTACATTTTCTGTGTTGTTCATTACTGGGTATGTGTTTATTGTGCACTTCTAAGAGAGCTAGTCCATAAAAAATCTAAAAAAAAAAAAGTTATGAGATGATTCACACATTCGCTAAAACATTTCAACACACTGAGGCAGATCTGTGCAATTTTTCTTCTGTGTGTGGAAACCATCTAAGCGAGCATTGTACAGCAGAAAGGTTATCTAAAAAAAGGAGTGTCATCTACCTTCAGACGAATTAACGCATGTAATTCTCTATATAGCTGTCAATATACACAGGAAAAATAAACATATTTTCTCAGCTCCACATTCATCAGAAAAAAATTGACTCATTTTTTACAAATATGGATGTAGCAGAGAATGGAAAATTAGGTGCTCCAAACGCAAGGAGGAAAGAGTAGGGGAGAAAGAGGAAGAGACTGGAAAGGGGCAGGAATGTTTTTATTGTCCTGGTATCATGGCCATAAACAAAATTTCACATTTAAACCAACAATTGCTTCATTAAATATCGATGAATATAAAGTGGTGTGAAATCAAGGTGGGTAAAGAAGAAAGTCCGATGCCTCTTTACCACAAGGATAGGTAGTAATTTCACAGCAGCTTGTTTTTCTTAAGAAACAAATGACGCACACCCCATTTTCGCAATGACTGTTCACCTTCCCTTGATGACACTGCACTAGACTACTGGGGAGAAGTAACAGGGCGCTGTAGTCAAATCAGCACAAACCTGATGACTTCATTGCTGTGTTCTGGAACCAAATGGAGAAGAACAAGACCAAACCTGAACCGAGCAGAGTCTGGGACTGCTTCCTCACCATAGCTCAGTCTTACCAGTCTCTGCTACCATAGCTTAGGCAGTTACGGGTTTAGGGCCACATTGCAACACTTCTTCACTGGTAGGGTGTATCTTCTGCCATCCCTAATTCACAGCGGAGTCCATGTGACCACGTACAGAATTGCCTGATTTGCATCCATTTTAGCAATGAGGAAGTATCAAAAGGAAGTAATTTGTGTCACAGGAATTTATCAGTCTTTCTTGTTTTGTATTCTTCGGTAAAATGAGAGTGAAGCCTCTGTGAAGGGTTTCATGGGAACAAGCATGAGGAAAGAGGAAGTCTTTAGTGCCACATCACCCAGACAGGGAGGGATAAACAACTTTTTCCGGCAAAGGGCAGGAAAAGGCTCGCTGAACACCTTCACTCTTTCCAACCTCGTGCTGGGAAGTTGACGGCTGGAGAAACTTTTCTATCCAGTCCCATTTATTGTGTATGGAAACCTGTGGGCAGGAAAAAGAACCAAGTCTGAAATTAAATGAACTTTGGCATTTTATATAAAATCCTCTGAGATGAGTTATCTTCTTTCTTCCTCCCTCCCCCTTTGTTGCTGCATAAAGGTAATTACAACCCATGTTTTCTACAAAACGGTGTAACCCTTTGTACCAAAGAAAAATATTGTGGCTCATACAGTTCTGACTCAACTGGTAATTTAGGATGACAAGCAATTCCTTTAACATATGACTAAACAAGCTAATAGGAGGATGTTACCAAATAGTATGCACCTTATTCAAGAGTACTTGAAATAGCAAGCAAGAGTCTAGGATCTTCTTGGTAGGATTTTAAATACCTCTCTCTGTGTGACTGAAATGCACGACTAGAATAAAATGATAAAGTATCTTTGCATAAGGAGGAGAGGCAGATGCAAATGCGTATGTTGATGAAGAATCTATAACAGATGTCCCTCTGCTCAAAGCTAGCTGGAATGCAAATCACCTGAATTTTCACGATGTCTCATTGACTAATCACTTCTAAATGCTTTTCCAAGCCTCATCTCCATGGAAAAAACATTTATTTTCCTCCAGCTCATGAAGCAGGCCTGTAATGATGGGCTCAACACATTGATTTTTTTTTCCTATTTTCAAGTCCTCTGTTCATACAGAAGGCTGCAAAACAGGGTACAGATGGGACAAATGCACTTGTGGCAAGAGCCTACAGAGGCCTGAACCAGGGCTGCAATGATGGGACACAAGGTGTAAGCTAACGTGACTGAGCAGGCAGAGTGGGGCCCGGTTTGTGCCATGCTTGAGCACTGGGAGAATTCTGGTCAGGTAGTGGAGAGGCAACCAACCACACTTAAAGCCTAGCCTTTGTCTCTGTAAACTTGTTCCCTGATGTCTTCTTCTGCAGTGACCAGGCAGAGGAAGTATGGAGAGAAATGCACAGAGGAAAGAAGGAGGGATATGGGAAAAATGTTCTATGTAAGAAATGCATAAAAAAGAAAACTGTTTTAGAAAAAAAATGCATGTAAGGGCTGAACTTATTTATGAACTGTCAGTGTCTGACATTTCTTGCTGGCTAGCTCTAAGCTTCCTCAAATCGATGAGAAACACTAAGCCAGGCAGTTGGCCTGAGTTTAGGCCAGAGGAATATGAGTCACAGAAAATTAAAAGAGCCATAGAACTGGAAAAGTGCCACACCATTAGAAGCTGAGGCAGTGGAGAGCAAAACCAAGCAATACAAAGAAGTCCTGGGAAAAAAAGAGACTAATAAAAAAGGATAGTCACTCATGCTGTGTTTCTAGCGATCAATAGGAAGCAGCTATATACATACTCTGCTCTGTGACAGCCATCTCAAGAGGCTTCGGATAGACTGGCAACAGTCTCGCAATGAGGCAGCCTTTGATGCTGGTACACACAGACATTTTCAATAGCTCTCTCCTCAGGTTCAAAGAGGGAGAAACTGATGCCAGATGGAAAGACACGTGAATATATGCCTAATCACTTAGTTGTGCTCAGACAAACTTTTTCTCTACAGAAACGTATGAGGAGTCCATCACTATGGGAATAACTGTTCTGGCAACTACCAGGTGTTTCTGTTATCAGCTGGAGAAGGGCCAGCTAGTGCTCTGGTTATCCCCAAGACTGGTACACACATATGCCAATTGAGGTACAGCTGAGCCTAGATGATATGCTGGGCTTGTTCCAGAAACCAAGAGGAAGAAGCTTCAAAAGCCAAAGTCAAACTGTGGAGTTACACTGGTTGTGCATAAAAATCCAGCCACCTCTGAGTCCCCGAACCAGGTAGTCACTTACAACCAGTATATCTGAAAATGACTTTTGACACATGTCCAGGGGCAAAACATAAACTCATGGTTTAGAAATTTTGCCTGATCTGTCTCCACACTCATATGGGTTTTATGTTTTGTTTGTTTTCCATACGATCAGGAGCATGTCAGACACACGACTGCCACAGGGTGGTCAGCTACATGTGAAGTCTATCAACTGCTCTCCGAACTTGACTTGAAGGCTGAGGGTAGTACAGAGTTAATAAATATGGAGAGGATGCAACAAGCTGATGCATCTCTGGAAGTAATTTTGGAAAGATTGTGAAGAATTGGTGAAGACTGAAACAAGTGAGGTTTGTCTTAGCTTAGTCTACTGGTTTCTCCAGTAACAGAGCTGAAAAGGGGGCTATGAGAGTTTGCAGCAGTGCTCCTCTTAGGCCAGAGCTGAGGTTGAGGGGTTGACAGTCAGCAGGTAGGCAGAGGTGTTGACTGAGTGTCACAGGTTAGAGCTGGGATCAAGGAGTACAGTGAAGGACCCTACCCCAGACAGAACATTTGCAGGGCCTTTACTGAGAAAAGCAAGAAAAAACAGGTGGAATTGCTGATTCCCAAGAGGGCAAGTGAGGAAGGAAATGTTGGAAATAGTTGTTCGCATGTGAGGCTCTTGGAAGAGCTGAGATATATTTAGCTTCCTGACTTGCAGCACAATGACTCGAGAGCAATCTCTCCTGCCCTGAGGTGCTGCTTCTTCCAGGTCTCTGCCTTCTTCCAGTACCAGCGCTGCTGTGTTTCCAGTAAAAGCCTCATGGTGTTCAGACTAGAAGTGTTCAGTGATACTAAAACCAAGCTGAGTTCATTTAATCCAAAATGGCTAAGGAGAAAACAGTTCTGTTCAATGCTGCTTCACTTATTTTTCACTTTAAGGAGCATGGATACCCCACAGCCAGAAGCCACTTAAGTTGTCTCAGGACCTGTGAAAATTTATTTTTTCTCTTAAAATCACAACAGCTCCTTTCTTTATTACTACGTGAAGATTTTGTCTTTTGTTTAAAAACACACAGCCCACGTGTCAGTAGAAGAAAGCCTAAAGGCGCAAACACTAGAAGTTTAAAAGGCAGTAATCGTTTCATTTGCTCGGTCTTCGCTGGTGACAATGACAACATCCAATCATGAAAGACTTGGGCAAGCAAGGTGCTGCGTGAAGTCAAGCTGCCCATCTGAACAACATGAACGCTCTTTCTGAAAGGAGTGATTTTATGGAACAGGGGAGAAAGACTAGTTTTGTACGCACCAGAAGAGTGGCACCTGTCTCACTTTTTGGGATGGGAACATCTATAAGAGGATCCTGTGTAGATCCTCTGCTGTCTAATAAGCTGCACCCTCAGACACACTGAGTAGCACTTCAAGGCTCTCTATCCTTGCTCCCTCCTTTCGCTTGCAGAAACGCAATCGAATTTAATTCTCTATTCTTCTTTTAAACTTGCCAGGAATAATCACACAACCTTTCTTTCTGTAAGAAATCAGATTTTGAGATCCCCATCTGGTTTCTGAACAAGAAACTTAAACAAATCTGAGCTGCTGTCTCCCCCCAGTGTCAGCATATTTTTTGTTCAAGGCTGCAACTGCAGCACGTAGGATGCCCAAAGGTAAAAAAAAAATGCTGTAACCTCTCCAGTGATAGCACAGACCAAACCCTGGTATGGCAGGAAACAGACACTGGTCCAGGTTTGGGAATGGGTAAGATCTCTTCTTTCTATAAGAAAGAGGAGACAATCTTTTTAGCAGAACCTGTTGCGACATGATGAGGGGTGATGGTTTTTAAACTAAAAGAGTGTAGGTTTAGACTAGATCTAAGGAAGATATTTTTTACAATGAAGGTGGTGAAACACTGGCCCAGGTTGCCCAGAGACATGGTAGATGCCATGGATGTTTCCTGGAAACATTCAAGGTCAGGTTGGACGGGGCTCTGAGCAACCTGATCTAGTTGAAGATGTCCCCGCTCACTGCAGGGCGCTTGGAACTAGGTGACCTTTAAAGGTCCCTTCCAACCCACAGCATTCTATAATTCTGTGATTCTGCGATTGATTCTTATTTTGGAAACTCTATGATACCAGCCTGCTGTGACACCCATCACAAGCCCTAGGCATTATCTATGCTGTAATGCTGCTTCAAAGTTAAGTTAAAAAGCACACACATTGGACCAGATTTGAAGCCTTGCATGTACAAAGATGCTTTCTGATTTGGCTGAAGAGGCAAAAAGGTGGTGACATGGAAAGAGGACACTCCTCAGAGCTGCCTTCTCCCCTGTTCAAGTCAGGGATAAAAAAAGAGGCTCCTAGAAAAAAACTACTCTTGTTTCAGAGTCTAAAAAAAATCTAGACTGGAGCCAATATTCAAAGGCAACTGGTGAGTGCATGGAGCCAAGGCATTGCTTACTCTTGAAGCTGGTGGATGCTACACAGGCCTCACAATTTCCTGCTAAGGTTCGGGCATGTGGCTCAGCTCAGTACCTTAGTGCACTTCCCTCAACAGCTGTTTAATGGAGGTGGTTAGTGAGAGTCTGTTCTCAACAAACACCGCAGAGACGTTTAATTAAATTACTATTCAATTCTGCCCTTGCATAAACAGGTGACTGCTGAGAGCATAGAGGAAAACTGTCATTTTACAATGGCACTATGAATTCCCTCTCCTGGCAGACCTGAGGCTGCTGCAGCAAGGATATGGCTCTATCCTGGGAAGGGGTTTCTCCAATACTTAATATATTCCCCAGCCATCAAGGTGAGGAAACAGGCAGATTGTAAAAATCACTGCAGTTCCCAGTGAGTAACTCTCCCACAGCAAGAGCTCTCTGATCATCAGCTGTATCAGCTACACACAAATAGGTAGTGCTTGCCACAGTGGGCACCTCAGCCCGCAGCCGCAGGGAGAGGGCAGGAGCGAGCCATCCCAGAGGTCTCCCACATCCTCCTGTACAACACCAAGGATTCTCCAAGGTGCCTCTATCTCTCCTCTTCCTTCTCCACTGTCAGATTTCAGCTTCATCTTAACTTCCTGAAGATAAAAGGATCCAGGAAGTACTTTATAATGAAAACGTGAAGGGAAATGTGAAAGCAAACGTACCTGTCGGCACTGTTACACATACTTAAACTTTTAGTTCTGTGAAAAAAATCTTTGTTGATAAACCTACCCAGCTTATTCCCAGGATTTGGTGTTACTGCACATGCAGGAATAGCTAGCGATGGTAATGAAAACCTTGGTTGCTATACAGACCAAGTAGTAAATAGAGAGTCATATGCAGTTCTCAGATACTGCATAGCAAAATGATATAATAAACCTCCTAGCAGGAAATTTCCTTAAAGGTGACACTGTGATTTGCATTAATCCAACGAATCCTAGGTGCAGAAAATGGTCCAAGACCTGACTGGAAAAGCTCCTCTCCCAGGTTTGTTCATCTGGATTCAACACAAGGCCTCAAAAATCTCAAATTTACACCCTTGCAGGAAGCAGTTGTTCTGAAGAAGCTTCACAGAGCCCTCCCCATTTCCTTCTGTCTGTCCATGAACCTTGTACATAACCGTGATGGACTCGGGAGTGTTTTTCTCTTCCACCTCCTTTCAGATAATAGTTAAAAACTGCCTCCCCAACAGCTCTATCTGTAGTATTTGAGTAAGCAGCAACCAAGGCCATTACTTGTGTTTTTTCACAAAGGTTATTTTATTGCATAAATAGAGAATTACATATTTTGCTGTACGTATAAAAAGTTGCGATACAGTGTAAGTAAATGTTACTCTTGAGGGTTTTACTTCTTTGACACATCCTTCATCTACAGGAAGGCTTCATTCTCCCAGGAAAGGAATCCAACGCAAGCTGCCAAGTGTCAGAAAATCTGCAGGGTGGGGAAACAGCAGTGAGAACAGCAGCCCTGATATGCTGGCAGCACGTGGCCTAAATCTGCCTGCTCACGTGGCGTGCTGCAATCGGAGCTCACCGCAACTCTGCACTGCTGACACTGGAGAACATTTTTAGGGTAGGAGCATTCAATTCTTCTTGCAATCCTATTATAGAAAGACATAACTGACAGCCTGAGAGATGGCAGAATTTAGGAAGGACTGGGCAACACTGGGTCACTGAGCAGCACGGATTTTCTGCAAAATCAGAGATGCATTAATGCCAGGCATTTAACAAAGTGTCAGCATTGCGTGCTGGATACAGAGGCCTCATGGGATGAGCTTGTTACCCTGGTGCACCAATCCCTTGGGCTCTGGACTCAGAACTCTCTGGGACCCAACGCTGCACATGTAGCACAGCATGGTCTCCTCATTACAAGTAGCAGGCTTGCTTGCTTGCAGGGCAGCCCATCTCTCATTTGTTTAGTAATAGAACTCCGCATAACTTACTCTGATTTATCTCTGCAAAACCAGAAAGAAGTGTTCTCGCAGCATTTCCCAGTGGCTAGCGAAGACGATTTAAAATCGAAGTTTAAAATGGCACACGTCTACTCAGAGACAAGTTCTCAACTGATCTAAACAGAAGACTGAGAAACACCTTTGTATTTGTTGTTTTTCCTATGCAAATGAACCACTTCATTCCCATGGTTATTTCCAGAGCCCCATTTCTAGTCACAATTTCCAATCCCTGTTGCAGGCAACAAAACAGTGATAGGTTTGAAATCAGAACTAGTTAATATTTTTAAAACCTGAAATTCTTTTCATATGTTAGGTGATGACCTCAAAAGGGGCAAGTAAGTTTTCTAGTTTACTAAAAAGTAACATTACCTCAAACTGCCACTGAGCTTACAAAGGGCTTACAATAGAATTCCCATTTTGCTGTAGAATAGAGATGTGAAACGAGCTGATACAAAAATCTCATAGCAAACAAGTCAGGAAACATAAACTCAGCACTAGGCAGTACTCATTCTGCTAACGGACTTGATCCAGTAAGGCAACGATTGCTTAAACTTTGAAAATAGAGGGAAGGAATTCAGCACATGGAGAATGAAATCCCAAAACTTTAAGAAATTTTGTATTTTTCATTTTGCTTTTTTACGCAAAAAGACATCCATTTTTCTCAGTGAAGTATATATGGTGGATGTTACAGTGCATAACTTGCAGCACTTTTGTTACCTCGGAAAGTTCTGTGGCATGAGATTTGGCCTTTCCAGCTAAACTATCTACAACTTGCCACTTAGTTAACTAATACGGAATGACTGATTCTGTTCTATCTTAATTATGTGACATAAGAGGACTTATTGTGTGATCCCATCTGGCATGCCTCTCACAAATTTTTTGCCCAATTTAATCATCTTTTTATTCATCAGGACTTCTTGTGCAATTGGTTAGGCATAAAAATTCAAGGAGATTATGAGCAAACAAAGAATACTGTGCTAAAATCTCCTAAATCATGAACCATGGCTGCCAAGTTTTCTGGTGGTAACTGCGATTCCTACAAAGAATGGGCATGATAGGGATGTGCAAATATGCTGAAACATCACAGGAGACAAATATTATCAGAAGTCAGATAATGGTGATAGCTCTAATTGCACAATTCAACTCCAAGCATAACGGGGTTAATATGTTAATGCCATTACCAAACACCAAGATGTCAAATAAATTTTATACCTGAGAGACTCTTCAATCATCCTTCTTCTCTGCTTCCCTTTTCAATCTCTCTTCACGTTCCCTCTTCAGTTTTTCTTCAATTTTTTTGCTCTGGTACATTTTTACTCCAGCAAACGCTAAGCAAAGAATCAGCGTTTTAGCTGCCAAAATGTACATCAGCAATGGGAAATTCTCCAAAGCCTGAAATGCAAAATAACATATTTAGGCAGTTACTGGAACACTTGGACAATTGAAAATGAATCTACAGGGATGTTATACAGCTTTCCAAGCAATAGCATTATTCAAAGCAATGCTAATGCTCCTCTGATTATGCCTTTTTTTCTGTAGGAAACTTTAAACTAGGCAGATCAAGGTCTAGAGGAAAGGACAAAACCAAGTTCACTCAAGTTTGTACATAATGCCCCTTTGAAGTGGTCTGTTGCTTTTGCTTGCTTCACAGCAAATGGATTATTGACGTGATGTGGAGCTGAAAAAGGGGAAGAACTGAGTATCTGGATAATTGTAAAACTGGAAACACTTCTGAATGATTTTCACATGGATCTGTGCATATCAGCTATCAGATGTGATCCTGAATGATACTTTTGTGCTCCTAGAAATTCTAATCTGCAGTATCTTTGCAATTAACTTGCCCAGATCTGGGAGGCATAGATAAACTCCTTTAAATCAGAAGAAAAGCAAAAAACTCGCAGCCTCCAATGATTCAGTTTCAGGAGTTTTTAATGCCTGGAACCACTGAAATTGCACAATGCACTTCAATGTTCTAAAAGCATGCTGCTGTAAGTGCACATGGAGCGGAAAATAAAATGCAAATGGATAACGCTGTGAACTCAGAATAAAAATACAGCAAGAGTGGCACAGGCACTCAGGGAAAGATATCAATTCCAGAAGGATATTGAAGGTACATGATTTTCCCAGCCTACTGTTTCAAAGAGCCAACCTAGATAGCAGGATTGGCCTGGTCTTTCAGTGATGCGTAGTAGGCTTATAGAGCCAGCTCTCCCTTAGCAAGTCTGTATCCTCGCAGCACCTCATACAGCTGTTTGGCCACTGACAAACTATTAAATTTAGAAAAAGCCTCGTATCCATACGCTATTAGTGTGTCCACTTAAAGTCCACACCTCAGGTGCTCAAGCCGGGTCTTTTATAACGCTGATCTCTAAAAGCTGCACGTTACCTTTGACATTAGGCCTCTCCTCTCTACTTTCGCAAACCACCATCCATCCCCCTCTGCCAATCTCCCCACACGTTAAAAATGGCAGTCTCTTTAAACCACAGCTTTGTAACACCAGAAAGGTAAAGCCAAGGCCTGGGGTGAGCATTGCTTTCTTGATAGATGACTTAACATGTTAAAATTGTTAATGCATGAGGTACTTGCTCAAACATTTCTGTGCCTTACACTTGTACTCGGCAGTGTTTATGGCCCCAATACACTAAAAGACACAGTGGAGTACACATCGTGCAGCAACAAAAGGAGGGGAGGGAAAAGCAGCCAGAGAAAAGCCTGGAAAGAGGAAAGCCAGGAGGAGCGGGGGCGAGCAGAGCAGAGCTTGCCTACCAGCCCTGCACCCAAGTCTATGTGTGAGGCACCAGCAGCAAGCACTGGGGCCAACCCAACAAGTGCAAGAATGTATAGCAAGCAAGGACAACAAGTTCTCTGTCCCTTAGGTGCAGAGAGGTTAAGCAATGTTCACCTAGGCAAAGAAATCACCTTTAAATACAGGACCCACCCAACCACATCTTACATGTGCCTGCTCGAAAGAGCAGAAATCCACTGCTTTATGAACGTGAAACAACCTCACCTTCCAGTTAAATGCCACCATCTTGGCTGCGTGATGATATGGCCCGTCCTGCAGCAGGCTGCGTCCAGCACTGATAAGCGTCACACTTCTAAAACCACAGACCAGGGCAGGAGCATCTTGAAGAAATGGAAATTAAAACAGAGTTAGCCAATTGTTTCTACCCAGCATGTCCACCCTGCAGCTCTCTGACAAGCTCATCTGCTGCACAGTGCCTGGCGGCGTATCAGCGCCACATGGTTCAGGAATGACCTACATGGGCCTTTTTGGAGCTGAGTGACAAGAGCAACATCCGCGCTGGTGAAGGACGGGATTTGACAGATCCCAGGCAGGTGCCACGCTTGCACAGAGCAGGGGCTGGGCTTCCATCATGCGCAGCACATCCTAGCAGCTGCCCAACCAAAAAAACAATGCTGGCTGCTTTTGAAAGCTTGACACGTATGCACATCACTTCACCTGACTGACATTTGAGATTTAGTGGACAGAAGTGCACCCAGAGGAGCTGTCTTGTGGCTTTTAAGCCCACCTGCCCTGTTCGGAGCCTGAATCCCTAATGAATCCTAGGATCAAGTATAACTTATCAGTTCTCTCTGATTTACTAATAAATTAAATATTCCACACAGCCCATAATAACAGACAAGAGAACCAACCAGTTGCTGGATTCCTTGAGTGGTCGACTTCTATTTCAGAGCTGAACTTTAGGGCTGAGAAATGTCCGAGGGGATGCTGAAGGCTGCAGCACAAGCCACAACACCGCCCTCTGGTCTCTGCTTGCTCCTCCACCAGTGCTGACATTGTTTCATCTGCTGGATCTCAAATTAAGCACATTTCCCTGCCTGATCCCCTCGAGGTGTTTCCGGTATGTGTAACAACACAGTTGCTGTCAAAAAGCAGGAGGAAGCCCTACAGCTTAGTTCAAACCTTCACCAGCAGCTGGGTTGAATAAATTACCACCACGCCACAATAGCTGCTGCTGACCTTTCTTCAGACACAAGGAGTCAAGTAAATGTTCTCACAGCTCCTGCACTGCTCAGCCAGCTTCTTCACAGATGACCTTATTTCTCCACCTCTTCTCTTCCTCCAGCTGCAAAATCATCACCCTGCAGAGACCATTCTGGAAATGTCCCCATAGAAAGATACTGCTGGAGATCTCTGTTACTGAGATTGAACTATACCGAAGCAGTGGTGTGGCCAGCCTGTTTGTCACTCAGTATTTACTGTGTTGATCCTGAGTTGTGTGGCTCCCTCTTCCTGTTGATAAAATGTCAGGGCAGCTGTGAACTAATGAGTCAGTAGGGTTACATCTCCAAAAAAAGGGTATTTTAACTTCTGATGTTTCCACCAGAACTTCAGTGACCATTAAGATCTGAAGTCCTCTGCCAGATGGTGACAGCAAAAATCCCACACCAGAGCAGAATCTGATGCACGGTTCTCACCTGATGCACGGTTCTCACCTGATGCACGACATCTCAGTGCACAATTCAGGTGGCTACATGCTTCTCCATGAAACCCAAGTGACAAAAGCCTAGTCTGATCTGAAGGGACTGCACTACTCAACTGGGGTGTCATCATCTCAGAATGCTGACTTGGGTGGGCACTTCATCAGACAGAATCTTCACTCTTCTCCTAAATTGCTGTAAATTCAGCCCTTCAGTTTGAATCAATTTTGCAACATGTTGTAAAAAGGCAAGAATTCAGCCATTCAAAGACAGGCTAGCACCTGGCATATGATGCTGAAAATGGGGTTTTTAGTCATTTTTTACATACAGAAAAAGTTTTAGGCTCAGCAAACGTTATGCAAGCCCATCTGTGGGGTCTGATTGCAGGGTACTGTCCCACCAGCAAGAAGCAGCGTATAATGCGTATCGCAGCGTGCACTCCTGCAAATGCTCTTGGTTGCAAGTCAATTATTTAAGCATTTAGCACAACTCTTTTGTAACATTTCCACTTTGCTGAGACATGAGCCTGAATCTGCCTGACTTGTGTATCCACAAGGAAGTAGCTGCACTGAAGTCACAAAGGATGGGAAGTAAAGAAACTCTCCCTTTCTTCTGAAGGGTGGTGTTTTGATCCAAAATGTTTCCTGAGAAACTGACACTTTCGATAGTCTGTCCTCACAGAGTATTCTTGTGGTTGGAGCTGAGCAGGGAAGCCACCACTCTCTCCATGTTGCATTCTCACATCCTGTGCCACCAGCCTTCAGTGGTCAGGCACATTTCCCCATTTCATCTCTTGAGACTTTATTAAATACAGCTGAAACCCCAGGACAGAAAAAAAATATGGATGAAGCTGGGGTATGGGACAGGGAGAAGAAAGTGGGAAGAGAAGAGAGGCAGGATTCACTTCACATTTGAAAAACAACATTTGTTAGCACTGAGGTCATCAACTCAAAAGCAAAAAGCTCAGCCACTGTACTTTCAAGGTTGTGGTATCTTAAAAGCATGCAGGCAAATAAACAGTTGAAATTTCATGTTTGCCTTTTCCGAGGCAGATAAGGCACTGATAGAGTTCAGAACACATCTACAGTCAGGCATTGTTTGCTCCCTAGGAAAACGCAGGCTCCCTTAACAAACACAGCGCTAATGGAGACTGGGCCCCATGGAAGGTCACTATTACTTTCGCTCAGGAGCAAGGAGGTCTCATGTTGAGCCATGTGAGAAAGAAACTGGAGCACTAGGCTCTGCCTGAAGCCCCAATGGAGAGTCTGTGACTGACACTCCATAAGCTATCCATCACGTACTTGTAGACTCCTATGCAGGGTAGGGATAAAATGATACTACTCACATCTATCAGTAGTCTTCTTCACTGTGATTGCAACTCACAATCACCAGCCTATTTACGCTCAGACCTCCCCTGTGAAGCAGAGCAAACTACCGCAGATGGGAAAGGCAGAGAGGGTCTGCCCGTATTGCACATCTCAGTGCTGTACCAGCAATTTGCTGTTAGCTCTGAGATCTCCCCGCTGTGAGACCTTCCAGGTCCAAAGCAGGCACGCAGGGTCACCATTGCAACTCTAGAAACTTGTGTCCTCAGTAGGGCTAAATTGCTCCCAGGGAGAGCTGCAAAAAGTCCCAGAGCTAGACTTCAGCTGACACCAGACCCAGGATCTCTGCACAACACCATGTTGTGCAACACAGACCATTCCAGACAGACTAAGGAGTTGGACCCCAGTCAGATAGAAATTCTGCGGTGGAGCACAGAATTGAATCCAGTCTCTCAGCCACTGAATTACAGCTCCAGTCCACCACAGCACCCACATCACAGCCCAGCCACTCACACCATTGTTTGCTTCTGCAGCAGCAGCAGAGTAAAAACTGGCCTGCACACACCAGAAAAGATCTATACAGGCATCTGGGTACTCACAAACCCACTTGAGTTGTCTTGGCCGAACGTCTCACTCAGCCTGCCAATAACTCCACCGACTCACCAAAACAGGACTAGAGATATTCTTTTGTCTACTGGGAATTTCTGAGCAATTCCATTTTATACACTTTGTGAAAAGCTATAAAAGTCACCAGCTACAAGGCCTCAGGAAGCAGCGAGCTACTAGGGTTATTTGAGTGCATTTAAAACAGAGTGATGGCTGAGTTTGTCCTGAGCTAAAAAAAGGTTTTCACTTCACCTGTCTTTTACTGCTGCTTTCTTTAATGCATGTCTTTCAGGAAGCAAAATGCAAGCTTCCCACATGGACAGTCACTGGAGGACCCACCACTACATGTGACCTGCTGTGTAACCCATCAGGCTGAGCATCTGCAACACAGAACTGAGCCTCCTCTGAAAAAAACAAAACAAAAAAGACTACGAGGTCATGGGTAAACATAAGCACATGGCAAAGCCCAAAGGCAGGCTGCAAAGAAAGACGGTGGAAGCAACTGTGAGCCAGAGCTGCTGTGCTAAGAATCCATCACAAATCACTGTCACAAGACGCAGTGGCTATACTGTCAGAAACACACAGACCTGTGCACATTTACAGCCTCTAAGTGTAGGTGGGTCAAGACATCACTCCATAAAAAGACCCATGTAATCACTCAGTTTATACTGGAGTCAATGCTAAAGAAATTCCTAACCTAACACCAACTCAAGGAACATCAAAAACATAAAGCCATATATGATCTTCATACCTGAAGATGCAGAAATGAAAATATTAGTGATTCCTCTGGCAGCTCCTCATATGTTCCAAACTGGAAAATAAGAACAGAGCAGATAGGATGTATGAATCATGGCCGCGGGATAAAAGTCAAATAAACTCAAAACCCCAAAACACAGAATCACAGAATCTCCTACATTGGAAAAGACCTCTAAGATCATCTAGCCCAGCCATTAACCTAACACTGACAATACCTCGACTAAACTATACCTCAGCACTGTATCTATGAGACTCTTAAATACCTCCAGGGATGGGGACTCAACCACCTACCTCCCTGGGCAGGCTGTTCAGTAGAACAGGGTTCGGATAACCTGTTCAGTAAAGAAATTCTTCCTAATACCCAGTCTAAACTTCCCTTGGCACAACTTGAGGCCATTTCCTCTTGTTCCATTACTTGCTACTTGGTTAAACAGACCAATCCCCACCTCGCTACAGCTTCCTCTCAGCTAGTTGTAGAGAGCAAGAAGGTCTCCCCTGAGCCTCCTTTTCTCCAAGCTAAACAGCTCCTGTTCCTTCAGCCGCTCCTCCTAAGACTTGTGCTCTAGACCCTTCACCAGCTTCGTTGCCCTTCTTTGGACATGCTCTAGCGCCTCAGTGTTCTCCTTGTAGCGAGGGGTCCAAAACTGAATGCAATTCTCAAGATGCGGCCTCACCACTGCCAAGTGCAAGGATAAAATCACTTCCTTGGTCCTACTGGCCATGTTATTTCTGATACAGCCCAGGATGCTGTTGGCCTTCTTAGCCACCTGGGCACACTGCTGGCCCACATTGAGCTGGCTGTCCACCAACACCCCTGGGTTAGTGAGACATCAGACTATTCCACCGTGGCTCCCAGGGCACCATTTCAGCTACATCCCAGGAGTTCTCGACAGCTGCCAGCCCTCGCTTGTCACCACCACCTTGCCCTAGGAGAGTCTGCTGGGCTGGCAGCCTCCTCTACCTCCATCCCCACCCCAGCTCTGCCTTGGTCCCTACAGCATCAGTGCCCAGCACAGCCAAAAACCAAACTTCTTCAACAAATGGTAACTTCAGATCCCCGTTTCTTACGTATTTGCTTCATTATTTTTTTAATTTTTTTTAAGAAAACAATGAAGAGAGATATCGAGGTGCTGGAGTGGGTGCAAAGGAGGGCAACGAANAGGCAGGGTCAGGCCGCGGGGCTGGCAGCGATGCAGGCAGAGGAGGCTGGGGCAGGGGGGTGAGGGGCAGAGGCGATGCCGCCCCCGCAGCCGCCTGCTCGCTTCCCTCCCTCCCTGCCCCCGGCGCCGCGCCGAGGAGGGCGGCGGGGGAGGAAGGCCCAGGGAACGCGTCTCCTACCTCATGGGGCGGCCATGGCTCTGGGCGGGCGGCCGCGATAAAACTACAGCTCCCAGGAGCGGCAGCGGCGGGGCAGGCACCGGGGCTGCCACAGCGAGCCACTATGCCCCGGCTTTGCCTCGTCTCTTCTCCCCTCCCCTCGGGCCCTTCTCCCGCGAAACCGCCGTGCCCCGCAGCCGCCTGTTTCTTAACAATAAATAAGTCGTTGTGAAAATAAATAAGTAATTGTGAAGTAAGGCAACTCCCGCGTTTCCCAGGGGCGTAGGGCCGAGGGCGAAGCAGCCGAGGAGGGCCCCATCCTTCACTTCTGCGGGAGCTGCCGCCTGGTTCTGGGTCTGGCAGCTCGCTGGGGGTGCAGGTGAACCCAGAGACGTTCTCCAGGGGTGCTTCTCCGACTGTAGCTTGCCAAAAGGGGTTCTGCATGACAGCAGCGTGGCCATAGCGGCAGGCCCAGGTGGCCCCACGGTCCGTCCCTCCCTCCAGCCGCTCGGTGCAGCACGATATCTGCACCCTTGCAGCTGGAGAGCCCCGAGAGTAAGGAGAGTCCTGCAGCCTGGGTGTAGAGCACAGCCATGGCAGGAGCTGGGGAGCTGGCAGACACCTGCAGGTTGTGTGTGTGCACCCATGGCCGGAGCTGGGGAGCTGGCAGACACCCGCAGGTTGTGTGCACCCATGGCAGGAGCTGGCAGATACTCACAGGTTGTGTGCACCCATGGCAGGAGCTGGGGAGCTGGAAGACACCCACCGGCGGCTCAGGGAGATGAAGGGAAAGGGGGCATGCTAGATGGGGAGAGGCTCAGCAAAAGGCTGTGCTGGGACCTGAGAAGCCTTCCCCGGCACTCACAGAGTGCGATTATTCAAAGGCCTGTCGCTATGCCAGTGAAAGGCACACCTGGAGCGTGGCAACAGCTGCTGTGTCAAATCTAAAGGCCGGTCTCCAAAACAAGCTAAAGCTTCCCAACAAAAGAAGCTGTTTTCTTTTTTTAATTTCTTTTTAACATAAGCAAAACAAAATTGTCAGAAATGCAGTGCCAGAGATGGCTGGAGTGTTTCAGCCAAAACTTTCTAAAAACAAACAAGCCCACACGATAGACAGCCAGCATAGGAACTTTTAGCTTAAGCGATTTAAGTCTGGCAACATGAATAGGAGCTAAACCCAGACAGAGTCGTACAAAGTGAAGCACGTTTTAATCAGAAATGTAACCAGTTCTGCTTCTAATTATTCCCTGAGAACCAGCACTGTGATACTTCAGCAGCACAGAAGACAAGCTATCTTGGAAACGTATTTCCCAGCCAGTGGAAACCAGTACCCAATGTGGGAACCCCTCGGGAAGCACAGCAATGGGACAGCCTTGATCACTGGGTATAGAAATTCCTCCTCTGAAAGCCAGAAGGCAGAACCTCTGTGGTTTACACTGAGCCCTGGCTGATGGGACGTAACCAGCACCTCCATCACCCAGTTTGTATCCAAGATAGACAGTTTACTCTGGAGAACCAAGGAGCAGCAGAAGAGACAGCTTGGCCAGCTGTGGACTTGAGGACAGATGATTAACTTCTGGAAGCTGCTCGAAACAACCAGGACATGCTTCTAGATGAGACTTCTAGTTTAGCATCTCTTCTGCTGTAAAACAGACCTTGTCAGAAGGCCATGAGTCAATCTTTGCTGCCAGTGAATAATCATAATGGGAGCTAGATCATTTAAAAAAACTTGTTTGGAATGAATGTGTGTAGGTATAGGTTACCTCCTATGATTCATACCATAACACACTGTTCAGTCAATAGATGGAGATTTTGATATTTTACTGTATGTTTTCAAGTTATTTTTAAGATGGACTTAAGTCATACAGTTTGGATCTAAATCAGCACTTTTGATCACTAATTCACAATTATTCTGAGGTGGGAACATCCAGATCTGCTTCTGGATTTAAAAAAATGCTTAAAAAAAATCAACTTATTAATTCTCTTGTTTTTATTTTCCTGAAGAACAGAACATCAAAGCAAAGCACAATCACGCATTTTTCCTTGCATGTTCCCCAGGCAGCTTGTGCCAGAGTCATCATGGGAAGCAATAATGTTGATTTCCTCAGCGTTCTCTTCCACATTGACCTGTCAATTTAATGAATAATTTGACAGCTGTTTGTAATTCCAGTGAGTTCCCTGCACTTGGCTTTATGATTTCCTTGTTGCTGATGTTTCAAAAAAGTCAAGGTGATTCAGGACTTGTTTTGTCCCTTGCACCCAAGTTTTCATGGATCATGCACTTGAGGTCTTCTCTATTCAGAACCTGGCTTTTATACTTTTCGCCCCAGTCCTCAACGATGTACTGATGATAAGGGTCATTGGAGTGCTCTCGCCTCTTTGATTTCACAGTACTCACCAAGATCGCCACAATAATGAAGGAGAACATCCCAATCATCACCATTAAATAGAGGATAACATAGTCAAAGTTTTCAGCATCAACCTTGGCTTGCAATTTATCTGCTGCTTCCGTCATGTTTTTCCTCCAGCCATTCATGTAATTGAGAAAGACTTCCTTGAAAATATCTTCCACCGCCCAAGTGAAGTTTCGCATTTGAGCCATCCTTCCAAGTAACAGCTACTAAAAAACCCGTGATACTTGTTTTAGTCAAATATCTATACTGAAACAGTTTCTATTATCTGCATTGTGACAACTAAGTACTAACACTTGCCACTTGAAAGTGCAGTTCTGATTTTAGGTGAGCTGAGAATCACCATCTCTGAGTGGTTCAATACACACAGAGACTGAGGAGGTCTTACTCCTCATTCAGGTCACTTTCAGTCTGTGGGAAGCCAAACACACCTTGGTGAAGACCAGGAGTGTGGACACCGACTAGAGAAGCATTTCACCCAGGAGAAGACAGTACATATTGTGTTCTGTAAGAGCTAGCACAGTGGCACTCCAGGCATCTTTCAGGGAGGGATGGGACCTTCCCCCTTTCCTAATTGGTCCCAGGTGTTATATCTGTTGTCAAGGCTGGTGTACCCATGCAAGTGCAGATGAGTCCATGGGAGCATAATAGCCAACAGCTAACTCCTAAATGGTGGCCTGGTAGACAAGAAGGCAGAGCGTCCATACCTAGAATAGCCTCATTGGTTGTTAGGGCCAGCCGTCCCAAAGAGGCAGGGATGCTAAGTAGTGCTGCAAAGCCACCTTTGTCCTGTCCCTTTCCCAGCTATCCCAAAGTTTGCCACAGTCAGTCCCCGCTGCTGCTCAGAAAGCCATGAATCAGGTCTCCATCCCACGGGAGACACCCCCCTCCAGCACACTTCTGCTGCAGAGCTCATTCTCACCCAGGGGCGAGGCTGGGCCAGTTTCGTAGAGTCCTAGTACAGCTACCCCTGTACCAGGGCCTGTCTGGAACTATTGTTTTCAGTGGTCTTTCTCTAAAGCTGCCTTTCAGTGTCGTGAGTATTGCTAGCAGAGGGGCAAAGGCTGGGAGAGGGACCCCACTGAGTTTCCCAGGCTGTTAACCCTTGAACAGAGCAAGGGAGGGAGGGAGGTGTGTGGGAAGAGGGAGATGAAGGGGAGATACCTCCTCAACAACTAATTACTTGTCAGTCCAAATAGCCCCCTGATCCAGTCACTCTGTGCTCATCCATCTGGTCCTGCTTGAACTGAACTAGGTCTGGGACAGAAACTATCACGTACTGACTCCAGTGAAGAAGCACTCAAGAAGCTGTGAGAAAAGCCACTGTGCTTTTCTGCCTTTCCTACATCAAGGGGAGGGTGTGACTGGATTGCAGCCTGCTCACCTGCAAAAAGCAAAGGATGTGGTAGAGTGTTTCAGTCTGATGCTCCTGTATAACACCTGTCCTTCAATGCTTCAGGCCAACCAAGCCCTAGAACGTGACAAAGCTTCCAAAAATAGTCACTTGATCTCAGTGCAGTCTTCAAACAATGATGTACTTACTGCAGCCTATGGTAAGGAGCAGTGAATTTTTGTCACTAACAACAAATTGTGGTGTCCTTCAAACTGGTGTTCAGCAATCTGCCTTCCTCTGCTTGCATGCATAGAACAGGCATGCACATACAGAAGGACACAGGTACATGTGCATGTAAGTCTCTCTGCAGTTACACACACACTCAAACATAGGGTTAAAGGTAATCTAATGAAAGTAAACAAGCTATAAGCAAATCCAAATGCAAACTGCCTTGAAACTTGTATGTGTGCAAAATCCCCCTGCTTTTTCTTTGATCCAAAACAAAAAATACTGTTTTTTCAATAGGAGATAAAGAATTACCAAGTGAAACTTACCTTTCCTGCGCCCTTCTCTAATAAGATTCTTGATAATACTCAGGATTTTAAAACTCCACTGGATAATATGACGATACTCTCGAAAGGAGCAGAGTTTAAGTAGCCTCCAGCCTGCACAAGGCTGTATGCAATTGTCTGTAAAATAAGTGCCTTGTACTGCACGCTTTGTGTTTATATTAAATTAAATGCAAAATCTAATCTCACCTGGAAAGTCAAATATTGGCTTACATCAGTCATCCTGTCAGATGCTGAGTACTACTCTTTAGACTTAGTACTGCAATTTCATACATTGTAAAAGTGCACTGCTGTGTTTCCCTAGGAGTCAATGTTGATGTAGCTTGGTGTTTGTTGACCCAGATAGAAGAGTAGTAAAGATCAACTCTGCACAATAATGATGATGATGATAATGATAATAATAATAACAATAATAATTCCCTTGGCTGATATGAGGAACTGAGCACTGAGCAGGCAGTGTGAAAGGCCTGCCAGCCTGTCAGGCTGCTTAGCATCCATGGTTTGTCTTGTTTTGTCTTCCACTGGGATCATGCTTGTTTAGCAGCCAGCCCTTCTGTGAAGCCCTTGCTATGAGAAGCAGGTCCTCATACACAGCCAGAACCAGCCTCTCTGAGCTCTGCTCTGTGTGTACCTCACTCTTAATCTGGAGAAGGAAAAGACAAAAACTTGCTGAAAAAAACTCAGAATTAATCAATGTTGATTTTATTCCTAGCAAATACCACATGCTGACACCTAAACTGAAAGGCTCTGAGTCACACCTTAGAAAATAGCAGTGTGCTCAGTGAAATGAGACAACTTCGGTTTCAGTCAGCAGCAGTTCCTGGCTATGATGAGAACGTCCAATGGAAGGGGTTTGGGGTGGGATTTTGGTGCAAAGTGCTCCAAAGGCACATGCACTAGAACAAACTTTCTGTAAAAAATATTTTGACTTCACAGGTAGTCCTGCCTAAGTGATTTGCAGAGAAAGCAATTTTTCAGGTAGGTCTGTTTTGAGGAAGATAAAGCAAACATGAACTACCACTGAATCATCAGCACACATCAGAAAAAGGGAGATAGGCTCTTGGTACCGAAAAGTGTTAATCCCTGAGGAAGCCCTGCTAGTGCCGTGCTGCTGACATTGTCATGGTTACTGCTATCATCTCTTCTGGATGATTTTCTGTGCATGAACACCTCCCAGCACGGGGGCGAGCTGCTGGCAGCATTTCCTCTCTGATCCCCCGCATCTCTCTGGCAGTTTCCAATGTGCCCTCGAAGTCAAGGTAGCTGGCAAGATACTTCTGTTTGCTTTGATGAAACTCATAAGCCAGAGGGACTGCGGCAAGTCCAACCTTCTGCATTGCACAGGCAGAGACACACCCTGCTTGGTCCTGGCTGGATCAAGTCACCTGGAGCCACCAGCTTGCTGTTAGAGGAGCTCCCAAATGCAGGGCTGTGAGCCTAGTTATGGAAATAAGTGAGGAGCCGTAGCCCTGAAGGTTCCTGAGAAGAATAGCTTGGGAACTGCTGCCCTGGGCCGCAAATAACCAGGTGAAAGGACTTAGTCCTCTTTCAAGCAACCTCTTCTACCATCTGTTCTTGGCTGGTCCTCTTTGACCGATACCTGCAGGCATATGCTCATTTACCCGCACAGGCATACCTACATATATAAAAGATTCATATGTTGTCAAGCAGACGTGAAATTTAACTGCCGGCTCAATGACACCAGAAGAGTCCTTGAATAATCCTGTTCTGTCCCCCTGAAGGTCACATTTGCTCAGGGTTTACTTAGTCTTTATAGCAACGAGGTGATCAAAGACAGACTGCACAGAATAGGTTAAAAAAAAAAAGAAGGGGCAATGAAATATCTTGGGCAGGAAAGGTGACTGTGTCTCCCAAATGGAGCCTAAAATTAAGCAAAATGCTCCTGATATAAGTGGAGAGAGGTGGAAGCAGCTGGTTGAACCTCCTATCTTTACCCCAGGAATGGCTAGGTCATGGCAATCGTGAAGAGACTGGCAACTGGAAAGAGGTAAATGTCATACTCACCATTCAGAATTGCAATGAAGGCCCATGGAGCTTAAGGATGACCAGCCACACCTCAAACCATGTGATGATTAAGGGACAAATCCTTCTGGAAGCCTTTATCAGACATGTGAAAACCAGAAGGTGAATGGAAACAGCCAGCACAGATTTAACAAGGACGAATTGTGCCTGATCAAGCTGATGACTTTCTATTGTGAGATGATCAGAGGCCTGTTTCAGTGGATGAAGGCAGAGTGGTAGCAGTGGTTTACCTTTGCCTTAGCAAGGTTTCAGTGTGGTCTCTCCTAATATCCTTGTGGCCAGATTGGAGAGATAAGGACCAGATGTGTGGACTACAGAACTAGATGGACCACTGTCACAGGCAAGATAGAGTAAATGACAACCCACAACAGATGTGGATGCTGCACTTCATGTAAGAACCAAGGAGATAAGTGCTTTTACACACATCTGCCAGCTCCATTGCAGCAACTGGCCATTCACTGAGGCAGTGCTGTGGCAACATCTGCTCTTGCCTCCCAGGTGTTATGGAACAGGTGGGTTCATCCTGTGACAGGGTGTTGTCATCAGCAGAAGGTACACCATATGTAAACATGCAGTCTTTAACAACTAGTATAAGCAACATTACTGTTGGAGCTGTTTTCGTATGTAGCAGCCCTGCAGTCTTGAAGGTACCATTTGAAGAAAACATTTTCTTTTCAGATGTACAATAAGCTCAGAACTGAATGTTATTTGTTTCTTTATGACCTTCATGATTGATAACCCTTCTGTGACTGTGTAGCAATGTATTCATTTGCTGACTATTTTACAAATCCTTTGTTAGTCTCACTGGTGAAACGATGAAACAGGTAACAAACGTACTGAAGATCTTGTGATTAGACCCCAATTTCATAGGAGGGATTGTGTGAGTTCATTAGCAATTCATCTCTCCCAACATTTTGCAATATCTATTGTAAACACATAAAGGGATACTCATAAATAAACACAAACATGCATACACATGGCATACATAGATCCGTATCTCTAGGATTGGAATGGGGTGCTCAGTTTTCTGTATTTCCTCTAGAAGATAAGATTAACAGAGAATTGTTATTGATAGTGATCTTTGTTGCCCAGACATTTCCCTTCATAGGAGCTACTCAGTTGCTTTTCTCAATCCTCCATCAGTTGTTTCCCTGTATTCTCTACAAAAAACGGACAAACTTTGCACGTTATTTTAAACCAGCAGCCGATATATTTATACACAGCTTTTGCCATCTTCTTTTTCCTTCCTTTTCTTTAAAGTAAGGAAATTAGCCATACGTAATTCATAAATTATAGGGTTCAGTACATAGAATCAGGAATTCTATAGGGTTAATTCTCAGAAACAAAATAGTATGGTTAAGTGTGGCTATTAGAGAGGTATGAGTATCCTCAGATGTCCCTACATAATTTTCCTTTAGTATTTCTTCTGTTCGGGTTACACTATAATATTGTACTATTCCCTGTGCCTTTCAGACCTCAAACCTTTGTATTCACAGACTTAACTCACAATCTTCTCAGCCTTTAACTACTGATATGCTATATTGCTAACTACTGATACTTAGAATGCTGATAGCATTTAATTCGTTTCCCCACTGCTTTAAACTTTTTACCTTCTTGATAGCCCTCCTAGATTCCTTCTAGTATTTGCACATTTACTTAAAAGGACATTAGTGAAATCAACAGTTCTTTTCTTGCATCTGGCTGCCACTTTTCAAGTTATTGTCTGTCAGTTGATCACAAAAAGACCTACCAAGGCCACTAGGTTTTTATGATTTGGTTTTAACTTGACTGTTGAAACCTTCCCTTTTAGGATTACTCAAGATTACATCTATTAATTAAGTTTGAACTGTTTCTTTATGTCAATTTTTCTTTATAATCCAATTTTTACTACATGTGGGATATTTTTCAACTGCTTCTGGTTTCTCATAACACTAAAGGTAATTAAAGATGGTGCCTCTGTTTTTTTCTTGTTTTGCAGACTGGTGCTTTTAGGTCTCTTACCTGTTTCTTGCATGCTTGTGCTGATCGTCTGCAGTGGGTCAGCATGTGTAATCTACTACCTCTACAGGAGCTTTGACTTCCACCTCTTGGACATTTAACTCTTTTGCCTGTGTTTGCCATTCCTCTGAGCAAATCATTATGATTTAAATTTCTTTCTTCATCCATCTCATGCATGATGGATGTTATTTTCTTTCCCAAGGTAAGGGAGTTAGGATTTGTACCTTATTTCCTCCCAAGACTCCAGCACAACTGGGAGTTTTGATGTCTTGCCCTATACAGGCTGGGTTTTCTTTTTAAACAAGGAAGATGTTTTATAATTATTTGTTTCTTATGTAACTGTTCTGTCTTTCACAGAGTGGTGTTCAGAGGTTTCATCCTTAGCCTCTTTCCTGGGCTCTTTGTCTGCTCAATGGTAAATACATTTGCTAGTTCAACAGTTGGGGTATTCTGTTCCTCTGAGAGATCCTGAGACCCAATTGCATGTTACACAGTTTGATCACCTCTTATAACACTTCGGGTGTGTTTGCAAAAGTATTAACCCCCATCCTTTCACATAGGATCTGGCATGGGTGCCAGCCAGGAGGAACAGCTGATATGCTGGATGGTTGGCTGCTATTTAGAGGGATCTTAACAGACTGTCCCCAAAATGTTCACAGCTGTTAAAAACCTATCTCTAAATATTAGACTAGCTCCGTGTCTTGAGATCACTCCCATGTTACGTCAGAGACCCGTATCAGGATGCACTACCCTTAACACCTTGTGTATTATACATATTATCTTTAATATCTTGTATATAATACATTGTATATATAATGACTAGAATGCAGACAGTGGAGAGGAACACCTGGAATGGTCCTTTGTTGCTAAATAAAAATATTTTTGACAAAGCAACATTTTCCAGTCATCACACAGGTGGGAAGGAAAGCATTCAGAAGGAAAGGGAATTTCAAGCGTATTTTGTTATGCAGTAGAAGTGTAAGCAAGATTGTGCAGGAAAACTCTGTGTCTATGAGAAAAGAATGTATCTCAGCACAATGCATTTGACAGTGAGTGACTCCAGCCTAAGCCATTTCTCAGCCCTGAATGCTTGAAAAAATCAACCAGGCAGAACAAGTCAGGTCCCAAACTGACTGTGACTGGTGCCAAGGCTGCACTGCCACATATACTGGCACCTGCCACCCTGTCAAGAAAGGCACTACTACCCTCAGTCCAAGCTGCAGGGATGGAGAAATCATGGCCAGGCGGAGACTGCAATCATTCAGCTTTGTTGCTATGGTTTTATGTGTTGCTGTTGCAAAAGCTTTAGAGGATAAATAAGGGTGTTGCCTGCACATAGCATTTAAATGAAAAAGCAGACACTAATATTTTGCCATGTCCGATGCTTAGCTTCTAGTGACTTAAGGAAATTCACTCCTCAGCCTCTTTGTGATCATCCTTCTGAATGCAAGATGGAAAATAAACACCTTTCCAAACAGTGACCACAGAGATGGCCTTTGCTGAGGACAGAGAGATCTCAGGGAAGTGTTGTCTAATATGCTGCAGGTAAAGGGCATCCCCACACCAGCCCCGGAGAACACGAGCTGCTGAGTGGCCTCTATTCTCAGCATGGGCAATGAGGATGGTGCCTGCATGCACTGCTGATAAATGGCACAGCGGCTGGTGGCACTGCACCCCTCCTGTCTGCTAACAACAGGGTAGGACTGACAAGGGCTACCTGTTATGGCCACGTGCCCATTAACACCTCAGTGCATGCCCGTGCACAGGCTGATCACCTGTCACATGGAAAACCCATCCTCACTGTAGTCCAGGGCTCCTGGAAGGCAGATGGGGCTGTCAGCTCCTGGCCTGATCTCTTTTGTACTGTCACAGCCCTAGGACAGCATCCTTCTGGCTGGGAGGATAAGATGTGGCACCTCGAGTGCTTGTATGTGTGTCCCTCAAAGAAAAGAAACCTGAAGTGCCCACACAAGTTCCCTCATAAATATTGGGTAGATTTTTGCCATACTTTCAGCTATGATTAAAATATTGCTGCTCTCAGCTAAACAGCTAACCACCCATGGTTATCTAAATGCAAGGTCCTGCTCAAGGCCAGTGTCATGAAAGGCAAAGTTAATGGCAATAACTGACAGTAGCAATTTTGTTCCTAACAGATTAAGCTGAATCTGTGCTTTGGAGGGGAAGCTGCAGGTCAGGTGTTTGCTGAGTTGTAGCTGGGAAACACAAAGCTCTGCAGACATGCACACACACCTCTATCATATATGCTTCCCAGCTAGCCTGGGTTCTGGGCCCTCTGCTCGGATGCTTATACACTTGACAGCTACACTCCTGGTCCTGGAAATATAATTGCATCGTGATCCATCAGCCTCAAATGTTTGGGTTGTTTTGTGTGGTTTTTTTTGTCCTGGCATTTGCTCTGATAAACATTGTGTATCTAAAGGCTGACTAGAGAAGTATGTGCTGTGCACTTCAATTAATGGGCAGAATAAAATCATCTGAGACATTAAGGATACCAACTGCTCTTCTCACGTAGAAATGCTTCTCCTGTGCAGAGCATCAGCTCAGACTAAGACTTAGGTATCACCTATACCCGCACCTCAGTTTGACTTCCAGTGACGTCCACAGCTTAGATGGTGACAAATGATCATTTCTTCCTTCTCTGTGTATTGGTTCTTTGTGTGCCTGGGCTGGGGAAATGAAACAGCCCTTTACATGTTCTCTCCACTTTCCCACAAGGCATCCAGAGACAGACAGGTGAGACCACAGATAGTGCAAGAGCACAATAGGTGTGTGCTTTGGCCTCAAGCTGACTTGAGGTTTTGTTTGGGATTGCATAGGGCAGCAGTTCACAGAAATCACAACACAGATGTATGATGCTAGCAGGCATCATGCCACACCTCCTCTTTTGCAAAGAGCCATTTCTCACAACCAAACTCACTGAATGCTGGGTTCTCCTTATGAGTCAGCTGCTAGTATCGAGGAGTTTCTGGGGAATGAGAACTGGGAGAGGCATACTTGCTGAAACCATGTTTTATTGCAAAGTCCTGTCCTCATAAAGCAGAGGGAAGGGAGAGTAGTAGTTATAGCAACATGCCATTTGTTTGGCAGAAGATTGTCGCAGTGACAGAGGTCACTGATTGCAACAGCATCTCTGGGCAGGGGCAGCTCACAGCTTGTGATGAAGCTGAGTGTCCACAGTAACAGCAGTGGCTTCAAGTCTTGTTCCTTCTCCTTTCATATCCTAACCACAAAGGACAGGTGTAAGCTAGATCCAAAACCTGACTGAATTTCTGAGTCTTTACAAAAGAAGCCTGCCTCCTTCTTTATTCACATGGTGCACTGCTAAGCTGTGGACCTTCTTGCCACAGGACACCATGGATGCTGGTAGTTGGCAAGTATTCAATAGTGATTAGATTAATGCAGAGAAGAAAAACATATCAGAATTGTTTGAGTGAAAATACATCATGCCCTGTCACATCAGACTGCTGAGGATTGTTCTGGAGAACTGTGACTACATGCTTGCCCCACTTTTACATTCTTTCTTAGGCTTCCAGATTTGTCCATTCCCTTGACTGATTTCTTCACTTAATGAAACATCCCCACCCAGTCTGGTAAAGAGGAGGGAGAGGCAGGAAAGAGGACGATGGGAAAAGAAAAAAAAAACATCTAGGAATCAACCTATCTAATGGACAACAGAGAAGACAAAGAGAAGGATGTAAGGGTCACCATGATGCTCCCGTCAAACCTCCCCCTTTGGGAGCAAGGATGCCATGACTTGATGTAGCTTCAAATGGGACAAGGTAAATAAAAAGGGGAGGGCTGGGGAGCAGCCAGAGCCTTTCTAGGAGACATCCTTCATCCATCCTACAACATTGTTGTTGTAGCCCACTGATGCTCCAGAACAGGCTTCTAGAGTCACAGCTGAGACATGGATCAGGACAGAGGTGCAGGGGTACTTAGGCCAGCTTTGGTACCAGCCCTCCCATGGGCTGGCCCTCCGTCACTTTCACAGGGTTCGATGTTGTTAACTTGTGTCTGCAGACTTGGGGACGTGTTGCTGAGAAGTGACACGTATCAGTGAATCATCTGTTTTTGTAACTCCACAGCAAAACAAGTGGTCTGATTCACACAGGCAGGAGAGTTCAGCCACTTCTCCAGGAGAGCTGCTGGGAATCCTTAGCATTTCAAGATACATTTCAAAGCAATGCTGTTTAGAAGACAGAAGAGTGAAGTCAGGGATTAAATTCTAGCCCTCCTGGTCTCTGAAAAACTACAAGACAAGTCTAGGCCTCTCAAGTTCTGTTGGAAGCATTTCCTTGTGTTACCAAGCACTGCAGATCCTGATAGCAGATCTGTTACTCACCCAGTGGATAGAGCTACACAAGACAATTTCATCTGCTCCAGAACAACAAGCCATGCTTTACAGCAGCTTGCAACCATGTCTAAAAGACTCTGCCTTACCTCACACTTGATGCCTTCCTTACCAGATGCATTTAGCCAGAGATCAAGACATGCCTCCTGAGTGGCCATGAGATGCTTCTGCGCAGGACTGGCCACCTTTGAAAGTCTGGCAGGTAGCTAGGTACTACTGCCCCATTTCTCAGAGGCTGTGGGAGGAAGCACTGTCAGAGCAGCCTTCTCAGGGGTCACCCTCAGGAATCATTGACTGGCAGAAGCTGGAAATGAAAGTGCTTGCCAAACAGCATGCCTGTCTCCTCCTATCCAGAGCCTAGTACACACCAGTCTCTTTTGCATAGGAGCTGAATGAAAGTGCCAGCACCCAGCAGTCTTGTACTGAACAACTCTGTGTTTAAAACCCTACCTCTGCCTATATGCCAGTGCATGCCTGTGCATGCCTATGCACAAACACACATGTTTATATGCTTTAATCTCTTCTATTTGTAAAAGCTTATGAGCGCTTTACTAAGGAGTCAAGGAGGAGAAATGGACTGGACACCCCAAGATATAGCCTGAGGCTTGCAAAGGCTGAGCTTAAGCTGGGAAGTCTGATAAGAGAGCAAGTCAGGATGCAAATCTGCGATATTCAGTGCAGGAGCAGAATAGAGCTCAACTTATTGCTTCACCCACACCTGTGCAAATGCATCCCTGTTTCCACTGTATTTCTTCAGGAGTGCACCAATGCCTCTTCCCACCCAGGTACCTGGTGGGCAAATGCTGCCAGTCTGACGGAGGTGCTGCTGACCGTGGATAGCACACTGGAGGAAGGCTGCTAGCCAGTGGAGTGCCACCCGGTAGGGTCCCATGTTCAAAGTCATGGTGCTAGTGAGCAAGCACATTGCATAAGTGTAGCAGGGTACACAGGTCTCAGTTGCTCTGCCTGCCAAGTTGGGAAAGAAGAGATCTGAGAGTTGCTCTTATGCCACTTGAGTGACTTTGTTACTGGCGGTGTCCAGACACCATCAGTCTGTGTGGGGTGCCTGTGTCATGTTATACTGTGCAGGCAGGAGGAGGAGGAGGGCACCCGGTATAATTCATGCCCACAATAGCTGGAAGGAGCACATGGTCACTGTGGCTGAGTGCAACTTGCTGATGAGCTCAGCATTTTATAGAAATCTCTAGTTAACTCTGGACCTACTGTTTATTTCGGGTTTAATGCACTCCGTCATTGCATATTAGAAAATGTGCTTTTTGGTTTTCCCAACCTGTAGACCTGGATACTGCCTAGTAGAGATGTTCATTGCTCATACTTGGGACTTAATGGAGTCCTGTCATCATGGAACTGGTTGATACTGCTCACATGGTGATAGTGAAAGGGGAAGCAAAGGCCAGGTCAGGACATTTTATTGAAATAGAAAACCAGAGCAAGCACCCTACACAACCTCATGCAATGGCATCTTCTGAGCCCAGCTCTGCTGTCAGAGTTACATTACACTGATATTTATTCTGGCAGGAAAAAATCTATGTTTTGCACACAACAATCCACAGAGGTCATTGAGGCCAAAACATATCCTGAGGCCCCACATAACCCCGAGAGCTCCAAAAAGTAAAGACAACTGATCATTTCAAGCCCACTGACAAGGAAAGAAAACAAGTGTGTCAGCACATGAGTTAAGAAATAATTGCTCATTTAAGCCAGTGTATGTTGCATAAGCACAGACACATTTCTTGGTTCCTCAGCCTTCCTTGACCTTGGGCCCATTTGATTATGTGGCCACAATCCAGTTGTGCAAACTAGCCTTGCAATCTGCCTGTGTTCAGCTCCTACTTCAAGCAGAAACCCCTTACCTCAGGGGAGGCAGACAGAGGCCTCCCATGCATGCACGCCTTCCCCACACCAGTGTCTTTCCTGTGCCTATCCTGATACCCCACCGTGGCATCAGACTGCACCTGCTGGTTCAGGGTGCAGGGCTGGTGATGTACAGGGACACTCAGCACCCCTGGCACCAGCCTGCTCTGGATCTGCTGATGACCTCGAGCCAAGTGGGGCTGGCTTCCCACCATCCCCCATTTAGTACCAGCTCCTCCAAGAAGGTGCTGGGAACTGAGATGAGCTCCTCACGCTGATCTACCAGGCCACACATCTTCACACAGCCCCAGGATGGCTCCCAAGCCCCAAAGAATGTGTGGTTTTAGATATACCATGCACTACATAACTGTGACTACATACCTTCCCATGGTCAAGAAGTGCAGTGACTCTGTGGAGACAGAAGCAGCCTCCTCCCAGCTTTCCAAAGTCACATGCAAGCTTCTCATTGACATTAGCCTGAATTTAGGAAGACAGCTAGGCTGCAATTAAGTACAGCCTTATTGGAAATGGCTTTTACATATGTGCCTAACTTTAAGCAAATGCTTAAGCGCTGTTCTGAATAAAGAGGATTTCCTGAACTAGAGCCTCCACTGGAAGCTGGAGTGGGTCCAGAAGAAGGTTATTCTGGGTAAGTTGCCTGAGGGATTTCAACAGCCAATTTTGTGCATCCATATAGCACCCTATCCAGAGAACAGGAGAATAATCTTTTAATTGGATTCTGTTCGATTAATTACCGCTCCTGGATCTGCTAATGTTCACTGCTCTAGGAACCGTATTCTGGCATCTCCATCAAAGGCTCAAGCAAAAGCTACAGTAAAGAGCCTTAGGTTTCAAAAATACTATGAATGTAGTGGCCAGGAACGTATGCTACAAACATTGTGTCATGGGACGTACATTTATCCCCCCAAAGTCACAGAAGTGCATTGTGATCCTGCTTTCTCTTATTTCCAGGAACACATAATGTGCAGTTCCTCAGAGTACCTTCTTCAAGAAGGATGAGTTTAGCATTTCTTCTGCTGCCTTTCAATGGCCATTTCTGAGACAGAAGAAAGAGGAGGAATTACCATTTTCCTGAAAATTCAGTCAATTTAAAAATAAATCAGATCTTCATAGTGCCCAAGAACATCCACAGACCTACGCAGCATGTGTGTATCTGATTGTTGTGGTTCTTGTAAGAATGTGTTCACAAAATTTCCATTTCATGTTGGTACCTTACCCTGCTTCATTGACCCAGATCATTCCAAGGTTCCACCAACTCAGTGGGGTTTGTCTCCTTCTCACCTGTTCCAGATGTGTCCAGAGCTGACAAACTCTAGCTTGTTGTCCTTGGTGAGATGAGAATCAGTAGACTACAAGCGGTAGACTGCTTGCTGGGTTTCATGCATACGTGTCTCCACTAAGTTAGCCTGAAGGATATCCCAAGTGGAAAAAACAGTACTCATCTCTCTTTTTCCTACCACCTCTGTTCTTCATCCTGGTATTACATTTGCTGAACAAGGACCTTTCTTTGGGATATTTTTTTAAAAGGAAATCGGCCATTTACTCAAAGGTCCTTGAAAGAAAAGCAACATTGATGGTAAGGTAAGAGCAGATAGAAAGGCATGCATAGGACCTATCCAAAATATGGAATCCAAACAATGTAATGGACAATGTTTTGCCTTGTAAAGTATCTTTTACAGTAATGATGTGAGAAGCTGTATCTTTCAATGGTCATGAATGAAAACGATTCTCAGGCAGAAGCACCATCTGCTGGTGGACACCAGTTCTATTGCTTCACTTTAAAAGTCTACAGTGAAACTATCTTAAGCAACCACCTCAGAGACTGTTAGAGGTGCTCAAGAGGCATTTTTGAGACATTAATCCTCATCCTAAATGTGATATTTACCCTCTTTTTACACCAAATCCCTCATGGCACTATGTTAGTCCAGCCCCTAGCTAAGAAGGTTCACAAGCAGGTCTTTACTATGAGAAGCAAAAAGTTTCTTACGTTTAGAAAAGGAACAGTCCTTCAGCCTCCTCTCACTGAAGTAAATCTGAGAACATTCACCACCTTCTGAATACCACGAGTGTTTCTTCCATGACAGCGTGAGGTGCTTCTTAGTGTTGGGCTACAAAGGCTCTGTGTATCCCCTTTTTCTATAGAGGTCTTGGTTTTCAGCAAATGAAGAATTCCCTCTGCCCAGAAACATGGACTAAGGGCAAAGTATCTTGCAAGCTTTCCAGAAGAGGTTAAGGTGCAGGACTGAAGGGGTGACTACATTTCACCCAGTGGAGATGCTGACTGGTTAAAAATTTCCTTGTATTTCAATCTGAAGGGAAGGTGAAAAATACTGTGCTGTATGTTATCCAGTAAATGGTTAATGAGCTCACAAAAACACTATGTTGAGTAAGTTTCCTGTGTTCCTTCATTAAAAATTTACTCCAGTGACATAATTCCAGAGCCTTGCTTGATAAGAATGCAGAGCTGACCTTTCTAACCTCAATTCCCTCAACTCGGGCAAGGTTCAAAATATGAATCCAGACCTGGATTCAAATGCTACAGACCATTCATACATCTGTGTATCTGTATGTGAAGCTGAACTTCAGCTGTGCATGTTCTTCCATGTTAATAGATTCACGTTTGACCTGAGATCTCAGTGCTGCTTCGTGACCTCACCTGTGATCCTAGCCTGCTGTGAAAAGTGGAGATGTTCCTAATGGCAAACTGATCCTCCACCAGAAGGACCCCAAGCATTCAAAATCCAGATGTAACAATGTGGATGGGTTGGTTGAAGAAAAAAGGCTTGAACTGGAGGGATCTCCATCTCTGGGGTTTGATTTTTCCAGCCCACACTCAGAATTATCATATTCTGCATAATTAAAATAAAACCACAGTTTCTGTAGATCAGGGCTCAGCTAGAGTCATTTCATCAGTCTCAGAGGGAAGTCTCAAACCTCTTACCAAAGACAGACTTTCTCTTAAAAATGATTTGTAAAACTTATTTTTTTCTGTTTTGTCTATTCAGATTTTACTTTAGAGAAGTATTCCCCTTGTGGCTGAGAATTACCGTAAAGCTAGTACACCAATGAAGTGCTCAAGAATGTGTTGAAGAGTGGTGTGTCAGTTGTGTGCCCACTTATCAGGAGGGCCAAACCTGTGGAGAGAAGACTGCTTGTGTTTCTTACTTCAAAGGCTCCATATCAGTCTGCATTTGGCATGCAGCACAAAGCTATTTTTTCAACCTACAACTCTGGCTAAACATTGTGATAAATGAAGAGGAACCCGATTAGATAAAAAAATATCTGGGTCACTTTTGCCAGTGAAGCAAAAGCAGATTTAATCTTTTCCAGAGACGTATTTTTCCATAAATCAGGACAGTAGGACATCCCCTGCTTTTTCTTTGGAGGACCTGGGACACCACCGAGAATGCAGGTCCCACCAACTCCAGCTGTCATTGTTGCTCTAAATGCCATTTCCTATTTGAAGGACCAGCTATTAAAGAAGTGAAATGTTTATCTTTCCCTCCAGATACCAGTCCAATAACAAAAGTCTGGATCAGCACCCTATGGTGACCAAAAATGGGTTCCTCCTAGGCTTTTTTTTTGTATGCTGTTGAAAACTATGAAACAAACAGGCAGGCCATGAAGAAATGGTCAAACAGGATGCTCTGTGGAATCACAGAATGACAGAATGGTAGGGGTTGGAAGGGACCTCTGGAGATCACCTACTCCAATCCCTCTGCTAAAGCAGGTTGATCTAGAGCAAGTTGTACAGGAACTCGCCCAGACAGGTCTTGAATATCTCCAGAGAAGGAGACTCAACAGCCTCTCTGGGCAGCCTGTTCCAGGGCTCTGTCACCCTCAAAGTAGTTTTTCCTAACCTGGTAAGTTACAGGCATTTTGGTTATTTGTCTTGTGCTATAGATACACTTCTGCCTGCAAGTCTCATGGTTACTTTAACCACACCACCAGCTCAGTCTTACAGTGACCGCTCTTTTTGCTGGCATCTTCTGACAACCTCAATGTTTTTTAATTCATGTTTTCAGAAGATACTTGCTGAAAATACAGATGCAGTTTCGCTCATATAACTCTAAACAATCTGGAAGCTTCGAGACGTGCTGCATGTGGTGTGAGATTTTCTTTAACAAGTTGAAACTTTGAAGGGAGCCTTATCTCACCAGGCGGGAATAGCATGCGCTGTACCCTGCATCATCCCACAGCTGATACGAGTCTAAGGAGGGTAAGAGCGCTGCTTCTGAAGGACACAGACGTATACCGCCCAGAGAAAGAGCCTGGCTGCTGGCACAGAGCCACCTCTAGGTATGCCATCCCAGGAGGTCTGCATTTGCAGAACTGCTTGCAGTAGTCTGTCCTAGTATTTGTGGCCCTTTTTCTGGTAATAGGACCACCATGGACTTGAGCAGCTCAAATGAAAACATTGATTTGATGACTCTCTTTCAGGAAAGCAACTGAAAGCATAGAGACTTTCAAGCGTACTGAGATGTGTAATATGCATTAAAAGCAGTGGCTGCTAGGAAGCAAAACAGCATCAAGAAGATGAGTGGTTTGTCCAGTCACTGAATGACTGTGATGGGACAAGAGGCTGAACCTAGGTCTTCTCAGCTGTGGCTGCCCCACTGACTGCTGATACATTTGATGTGGAGACTGATTTATGAACCTGATTTATGAACCTCTACCTTAAATCTAACATCCGTGCTACCTGCAAGACTAAAGTCTGCTTGAGAGTCCCCACAAATCTGATAGTGCCCTACAACCACTCTTGCTCTTTTAAACAAGCATCCCTATTATTAATTCAGACATGAGCTGTATTTTTAATAGGTCATTAATATCACATCATAGATGGCTGAAGCTCACATAATATGATGAGTAAGGACCAAAGGCTCATCTGAACAGTCGTGAACTTTGTGGAACTGGAGATCAGATGCCATGTCACGAGTCATTAATAATGGATTGAAACCAACTATTCCATTTAACAGGAGAAATTCAGGAGCTCAGAGCCATCTTTGCAATAGAACCTGATCCTGATTCATATCACTGTGTATCTAGCTGTTCCTAGGTTAATCAGAACCCTGGAACAATGTGCCTGATAAATTTTATGTCATCTTCAACTTTAAACAGGGAAAGGCATGAAATGCCTGTATCAAGATTCACAGACTGCATAGCATCACCATGAGAACTAGGCAGAAAACAGTAATCCCCTTCTGAAATCTGGCTGCCTTCCACTCCAGACAGAAAAATGAAATATCTCATCTTCCTCTTGGAAAGGGAACAGTGTCTCAGAAAGGTAGGTGGGGAGGGGGAGGAGGAAGCCCAGGCACAGCCTGCACGGTGCCTGGGGTACTGAGATGGGTCTGCCAAAACCTCATCTAAACCTAAAACTTTTGACAAGCCAGTGAACTCCTTGTTTTGTTGATCTTTCTTCAGTCAGCTGTCATGGTGATGGATTCAGTCTACACAGGGGGTGCTAAGAAAATACTGCTGTTGTATTCTGGAGAGCACTGCATGCTCTGGCACATCACTCTCTCTGCCCCACTACTGACTGCTGCAAGAGGTTTGACAGGAGCTCTTGCATTCGCATATGAACAAGTTCAGAGACAGATTAATCTAGAGGTTAGCCCATGGACAACAAACTATGTCCCTCCTCAGAGCTTGCTCTAATTCATAAATCAGGATAGCAGCACCTGCAGCAGATAAGCACACTTCTGGGCTTGGCCTAGTTGAGTTAATGAATAATTATTTGAGGACACAGTAACACATGAGCATCCTTCCATCTAGGTGATAAACCATAAGCAACAGGGAATCAGTTGTTGAACTTCAACTCTGATGCAGGTACTATTTATGTATGAGCTATCTGTTGAAGATGGGGTCTGAATCTAGGAGAGTCCAATGGTCTGAAGAAGTTCCCCTGGAGGGGCAGCTGCAGCTGCGCAAAGCATGCTGTGAACACTGCAGTTTATGGAGGGGGAGCAGCTTGCGTGGGGATAACTGTCCCAGTTAGGTTAATGCCCACAGAGAGCTGCTTACACACATGGGGTTACTCTGGAGGCAAATGCTGAGACTAGACTGGAGTCATTTACACATGGAGCCAGGCAGAAGGAGACTTGATTTACGCTGGCTGAGATGCAATTAGCCTTTCCTCTGAATACAGCTGAGCAGTTTGGGGGCAGAGGTACCAGGATTCCAAGCGTAGAAAACTGGATCAATATTTTTCCTCTTTGCAAGCTGGTCAGCGTTGGAGTTTGGCCACCCAAAAGGCTGGTGCTGAGGGCAAGATAACCCTATGAGTTGGCACTTAGATTTACTCACCCACGGTGACACGCAGATTGGTCTTTGCTCTTGCTCTCTGCCTGCACTCAGCTGAAGAGAGAGCAAGCCAGAAGCTCGGCTTATCCGTTCTGAGTGCCGTTTTCGGAGGCGACCACACCGTGTCCCCACAGAGCTGTACTTGCATCCCTCCACATACCAGCAGAACCCCATCCAAATAGTAGCTCATCTGCATGTCCATAAATATTCCCCCCTCCAGCGCTGCACTAACCCCTACTTACATGGTTAGAGCTGGCAGGAAAATGATTCTGACCTTCAATTGAGACCAGTGCATTCAGTTCAGGCCTGGTGAGGCGAGTATGGAGAGTCGTAAAAAAAACAAGAACCAACCAACACAAAAAGGCCCAACAACATGTAAAGGTCAAAATTCAAGGTCTGCTGCTCATTACTAAGAAATAACACTTGAAACCTTCCTCGTTTGCATAATGCATTTCATGCTGAGACCTGAAATGTCCCGAAAACAAGGGTAAGCACTGCTAGCCCCATTTCACAGAGGGACAAGCAAGCCAATTGCCAAGCCCATGCAGAGGCAAGGAGCAGACCTAAACCTAATTAGGCTCCTGTCTGTCTAGGCTCACCCTGCTGGACCACAGTCCCAAACCCATGCAACATGTAACAACGCAAGGTTTTGTCTCCCTCTGCCCTTGAATATTATGTCTGCCCGGCTGAGGGATGGAGGTGAAGCAGCTCCCACCTTGCCGCTAAGCTGTGTCTGTTGTACCCCGTTTGGTTGCTCCTGCAAGGTGGGAGTGAGCAGTCTCCCTGACCTCCTTGGGTGCACACACCTGGGACCACCCCAGCACATACAGAAGTTGGTGTTCCAGAAGCACCCAGCCCGCTACAGCAACCTTTAGGACACCTCTATGTCTATGTGACTGGTCATGCACATGGCAACAACACTTTTGTAACACCAGAGGTTGCCAACATATGTCTAGAAAGGCAGAGCAGTGTGGGCCATGACAACTTACCCTTCTTCCTTGTCCGTTCAAACACAGCATGGCTCCTCAAAAGCTGGGCACTGCAGATACACCATGAGGTACTCTCATCTACATCTCTGCAGCCAGTCATGCCAACCACCTGACACCCAAGGGTGCGACTCTGGGGCCAGATAAGACCCACATAGTCCTCACTAAATGAGGGGGGAGAGGTTAAGGGGAATGGGGGGTATGATTTCACAGAGCTGAGCTGCAACAGCCATGGGATACACAGAGATCCCTGACCAGACTGGCTGCTGGGGGAAATGGATATTGGAGGGCAGTGCCAGGCAAAGGGAAAAAAGTTAAAGGTCGCCTTCATGACCAAGAGCAGGAGCAACCACTTGAGATGGGGAGAGATGCTTCTGCCTGGAATATGAAGATTTTCAGGAAGCCCACAGACCGGAAAGCCCTTGAATAAGAGAAAGAGAACTCCTCACCCACCAGCAGGTTGCAGCAGATTTGCAGGAAAGCTCACAGCTCCCATCAGCACATCCATGTGACAGAAGGCCTCACCTTGCTATGGATGCACCACCAGCCTGGCAGCAATAGTCACTCTTTGGTTCAGATCATCACCTCCTGGCAGCAAGCTATCCTGCCCTTGGGGCCAGCCCTAGCTCATCTAGGTACCCATGCCATGCCTCTACCTACCAAGGTCACACCACCAGCCCTTCCATTAGTCAGTCCATTTAACATCAAGGTCTCTTCTGCTAAGGAGTCACGAGATCACACTACCATTTTTGTTGCTGGGGAGTCTCCTATTCCACAGGATGACCCCCAAAAATACTCTAAGGAGCAAAAGAAGCAGTGAATCTGGTTTTCAGCAACAGAATTTAACGTTGATGGATCATGGTGGAAGAGCCCAAGAGAAAGCCACGGGACACAGCCCTGCAGCCCTAGCTGCACAAGTGGAAAGCCAGGGGATAAGTTTCTGGGATCAGATCCAAACACAAATGTTCATTCCCTCCTTTACCATGCAGGCTTAATGTCATAGCAATACACAGACTCCTGCCCTGCATGCGCTGCCCTAGTGGAATACATTGTCTTGCTTAGGAAAATCATAGCTGCCCTAGCCTCCCTCATCCAGTTCAGGCAAATTGCTTTGCATGGTTTTATCATTAATGGCACAGTCTGCTGTCTGTGGGTAGTACACATGTATCCAGGCCTGAATTGTGGAGAAACCCTGCATCCTATCCTCCCCAGCAGACCAGCAGGTGAAAACTTGCCCATGAGAAGGTCCACAAGTGCATTAAGGAGGCCATGGAGTAAATTAGGGGGAGCAAGCAGTCTTGAAATCAAGTGGTATCTCATGCAGCAACAATGACCATACAGAGCTGGAGGAGACATATCACAGAAAATGCCTGGAGAAGTTGAAAAGCAGCACTGAGAGTCCGCCTGGTAGAAGGCAAGGAGTGGGCCATGGCTACCAAATCCAACTGTTTTCTTTTTTCTTTCAGGTCACCCCACTCCCCTGCAGTTCAGCCTATTTCTGCTTTCATCAGGTCTGTCCAACAGCATACTCCTTGAGGGCCCATGCCCATGGCTCTAGGATGTCAGCCAGGCAAAGTGGTAGGAGGCTCAACCCTATGTCCTCAATGTCAAAGCTGAGACCTTAAACCACAGGCAATCAGACCATCAGGGTCAGGGAGCTCCTTGAAATGGGGCTGTCAGGGTATATTGGGGGTCCTGGGGCTCTCTTTCAGCTCTGTTTTCTCCAAGTCTCTTGATTTTTATCACCTTTAGGGAAGGATGCCTCATGCACCCACTTCTACAGTCTCTGATACCACAGACTTTAGCAAGCAGAGGAGAAAATTGCCCTTCGCCCAGAGTCGCTGTCATGAATAGCTGGCAGAGGGATCTGAGGTCTGATTTATAGTTTGTTTAAGAAAAAAGGCCAGACCAGCATGTGGCTCGTGATAATGCTTCCAGCCTTTCTCCCAGTATCATGACCCAGCTCTTCTGGGTACGGCGAATATGAATAACTTCCAGGACTGCACATTGCCCCAGTGATCAATGAGAAGCTTTTTTCTCTGTGTGGTGCCTTATGTGAGCTTCCTTGAACCCTTCCCTTCTGGTTAAGCAAGACCTTTATGGTGTATGGGGGGCAGGGGGATCTCTATGGCAAGGCTCTTATTTCTGTTGGTCCTCTCTGGACCTTCTCTCTCCCCATATCAAGCCTGGACAACAGTCCTTGCAGCTGGAGTTTCTCACCTCTATGCGCTGGTGCCCAGCACAACAGGAGGCTTAGCGGGGAGAGGGCTGACCAGCCTGCACATCTTCCCTGAGGTTGTGGTCCCTGCATGGAGCCAGTGGTCTTAGACATACAATATAACGTGAGATGGCTTTCAGCAATGACTTCTCACCACAAGTTTCTCTGTGTGAAGCCAATGCAGATTGCTAGCCCTTGACCACAGGAAAGGGCTTTACACTTGTCAACCAGAAAGTATTTTTTAAACACATGCCTTCCTCTGGACTTGTTGACCTGTAGGAGGATCCTTACCTCTGTCCCTTGGTGTCTCACCCCATGGACAAAGCATCCCCACCACATCCCGTCCCTGTCTCTGTTTGAGCAGGACCAGCTTCTCACCCCTGGGGCAGGCTGGTAAGGAAAGTGTGCCAGGTCTTGCGCTCAGCTAATTTCCCAGGCAGCTCTCAGGTACCCGAAGACACATTTGGCAGGAGCTCAGGATATGACTGAACTTGCCATGGTCATTTGGTTGGAGGCTGCAGAGGGTCATATAGGACTGATAAAGATGAAAGTGGAGATGATCACATCATAGTGACTGATATCTTGTGTCAACAGTTGAGAGAGAAAACACTTGGCATTGGTGGCAGGAGTAGAATTTCCAGGAAGCACAGAACACAACATGCATAGTCGGCGTTTCTGATCAGGGCATGCAAGGGCCACATCTGGTGATCAGGGAGGCCCAGATACAACCAAATCTTTTGTGATTGCTGTGTTTGAGGGACACCGTAGAGCAACATGTATCCTGCCTGTGAGCTCAAAAAGGGAGAGATGCTTTGCCATGTCCTGGACAGAGGGAACAGAAGAGTAAACCATCCAGTATATGACCTTGCCAGTCCCCACAGTGACACTGGTCACACTGCAGTGACTTGCTGTACCACATGGCAGCATCACTCTCCTTACTGAGCTGCATGGCAAAATTAGAAAAGAGGCATGCTCTGCAATGTGGTTGTTAGATCACAAGATAATTCAGGTTGGAGGTGATCTCAGGAGGTCATCTAGTCTAGCCTTGCACTCAAGCGTGGTGAGCTAAAAAAGTGTGTATGGGGCAGGTGTGTCAAGACTGAGGATACATGTTAAGGAGAGCTTGACTGAAATGTGGTGGGGATTTGTGGGAGAAATGCTATGCACTGTGGATTATCATACAGGGGGACAGATAGGGTGCTCTCGTCCTTCACCAGAGCACATCAAAGAGCAATGCAAATACGGCCAGGGATACCTGTGTTCATTCATTGCTCCTGCTCTGGAATTACTGCTGGAATGACTTACCCTCAGTGAAAGCATGTGGCTTCTTGGCTGCAGGACCACTCTCCTCTCCATTCCCACCAAGCACATGCCTAGTGTCAAGCCATCTCCCAGAGCTCCTGCTTAGCACTTCCACTGCTGCTGCAAGCTACTAGTATCTGACTAATTGCTTATGACTCTTCATTAATGCAGATGACCTGAAAGTGTCTTCTCAGCAGTAGAAGTATGATACTTAATTTTAAAGCTTCAAACATTCGCCATGTACGTCTACCTCCCCAAAATCATAAAAAAGCTGCACCTTTATCTCACCTACAGTTTGTAATCGCTCTCGATCCTGAGCGAGCCTAGCTTCCTCAGCCTCCCATGTGGTGTCTGCCAGTGAGATCTCTGTGACAGCAGCCTCCACTTTCAGCAATGATGATGATCTTTCTGGCTTTTCTGACTTGCACGTTGTGTGGACATAGCATCTTTACAGATGATAGCTCAGGCATTATTTCTTAAATGTTCCTGAAATGTCAGCTAAAAAGTTGCTCTTGTGGAACTATTGCACTTCCCTTCATTTATTTTTTTTCTTAATGGCCTAGCTGTTAAACTGAGGCAACTTGTTCTTACAGATAATAACCAAATAGCCAGATGTAGTCACATAATAACTATCTCTATAGGATAGTTATAGCATAGGATTCATAAGCTACTCCAGGCCAGCTGCAAGCCCTTTGCACAGATCAGTTAGTTATTTTAAGCAGGAAAAAGGAAACTAATGGCAGAAGAAAGATACCAGCTCTTTTACTATCACTCAGTTCTCTTTGATTTACTGGATGGACAACTCCTTTAAACACAAACTGATTATATGCATTCTGGGAGACTGAGTTAACATGATTAGAAATTTAACTTTAGCATTTCCAGACCTTCGGGGACAGAGTTGTTAATACAGCTCCTAATTTTGTGCCTGCATGGCAAAAAAGGGACAAGAATTAGTTGCTAACACCTGGGATAACTGGTTGATTGTGCTCTCATCCTGCTGGTTGTTGAATACAAATAGCCCCCTATAGACACCAGGAGATGTAGAGATGAGTTCCCTAAAGTATGACTGGGCTCTCCATTGTGTCTGTCAAATTTCAATCCTCAGCAGATTTTCTGTCTTCCCACGCTCAAAAAAAATGTAGGCTTTTTTTCCACTATCCCATAATGTAAGAGTGACCAGACATCTTTGGTAAAACTTCCACTCACACAGACAAATTGAACCTCCAGGCAAACACCAACCATGGAAAACTCCATCTCCAAAGGTGAGTGTTTTGGAAAGTTAGGAGAGTGTGAAAAATAGGGGCCATAATGGAAACTATTCTTGCAATAGTAGGCAAATGATTGTATTACCATATTGGATTCCTTCTCCACAGTGTTTCATGTTTCAAGCCAACCCTGTAACGCACAGTGCACCGAAGACAAACAAAGCCAATAATGAACTGACCAAAATTCAATGTTATTCCAAGAAACATAGTTGAGGTGAAGTAAGTTATGTGGAATGGAAGTTGAGGTTAAGTGAACACAAAGACAAAGGAATTTGTGTAGTTTGGGGTATGTGTAGTAAATATCTTTGCCTTTGCATCTGGTACAAATTGGAGATTGCCATGCAGAAAGTGCATACCCTGGGCCAAAACAGTGGTTGGTCTTAAAAATATTTCAATTGTCTTCGAAAACTAAATATTGTTTCTCTAGGATTTGTGTTTGTGTAGCTTCAAGATATTCCATAGGGAACTCTGCAGAGTGCCAATGTTAAGATAAAATTACCCTACTATATGAGGCATAGCTGAGAAGTTTAAAAGAAAGGCTTCTGTACCTCTGAGCAAGGTCCCTGATGAGATTCACAGAGATGGCACTTCCAGAGAATGGTGTTGGCTGAGGAGAAGTGCTCCCCATTCCACCTTTGTAACAGACTCTCTTCTTGTTAGTTGTCTGCTTGATGGCTTTTTAAAAAAACAAACCATGCTTTCTGTAATTTGTTGGTTTGCCCTTCCCTATACACTCCTTCACTGAAGGGAAGAGAAAGAACGGAGAAAGACTGCAGAGATCCATAAGGAATGGCCAGAATACTGTTTCAAATTGCAAATCTCTTTTGGGTGCACAGCTGAACTCAGTAACTTTTTCTTCCCTTAGTCTGAGCTCTGACTGCTGTTTATTGTCCTTTCCAATTTTGCAATATTTTTTGCTTCACAGCATGAGCTGCCATATGATCAGTAGCCGAAGAGATAGCTGAAGCTAACGATTCTGGGATCATACTTGAGATAGCAACATGAGGTGGATTCTGTGAGCTTTAGTAAATACAGTATGGACACCTGCATTAAACTACTCGTACTAGGCAAGAACGAAACAAGTGGTTTTAGGGTGTGACTTATCTGGCCTAAAGTAGCTGATTGATTTAGGATAAGATGAAATGTGCTCTGCAAGTGCTTATTTGTCATTATTGGCTATGAAGAGCAGGCAGGGTGACTAGTCCTGATGGAAATGCCTACGTTGTCAATATCTGCACGTGACCAGATCAATCCTAGTGCTGCTTTCTGTTGGAAGTCAGGGCACTGAATACACCTAACAGACAATGTCCTCATTATTGGTATTACCAACCAGTATGTTACCATTACTGACTTCTGTTCCTCGTTTGAATGCTGG
>WEIS01051329.1:0-24049 GCA_013389965.1 Todus mexicanus | reverse complement strand
TGGGCAGCCTGCTCCAATGCTTTTATAGCTTTAGCGTTGGAGTGTCTCCTCCTGCCGTGCTGTCTCCGTGCTGTGTGAACCCACCTCCTCTTGTGCTGTCTGCAGGAGATATGGAGAACAACTCTATCCGTTCTCCTCTGCAGAAGCCTAACGCTGACTATAGCCAGAGCAAGCAGTCAACCCGCCTGCTGGGATTCACATGGAGAATCTCAGAAGGAATCTGATGGGGTTTGAGAGTTTTTGTCTCGGGTCCTACAACAGCAAAAGGGCTACATTTGTCTGACAGGATTTGAGGGCCTTTGCAGCGCTGCTAGCTGCTCTCCAAGTGCCTTACAGACTGTCCAGGTGTATAGGTTTATTCCATAATCCTAGCCCTCCAGAAAATGGTATAAAATAATATTGAAATGGGAACCACAAGCTATAAAAACATAGCCCTAGTTGGGAAGGAAAATGAATAAGTAGCTGTTAAATGCAAAATCAAAAGGCATAAAAGGACAGTGGGAGCTTTTGCTGTTTAATCTGAAGTGTTCTATAAATAAAGCTAGGTTGCTACATATTGACAAAATTTGTCCCCCCTAATTTAAGTCATGTCATAGGTGGTGGAAAAAGCGTCCCATAGACCTGACTAATGTGGATAGAAATAGAGAGCAATTTGGAAAAGTAATGATACAATGCCAGCCTTGTAACTGCAGACCCTGCAAGGTGGACGTCAGTACTGCCAGCTGAACTGCGCTTCCCTCTAACAACCGTTTATGGTGATTGAGGTTGATTAACTGACACTGTTTACTTTGAAGTCATGATAATTAAAGCTAGAGTGTCATCTGCATTGTAATTAACATGCTCCTCTGCACCTAATTCATTCCGACAGTATAGATTAATGATGGTAAATGACCAACAAGGATTTATCATGAGATGATTCGTCGTTCTACAGGCTGCGTCAGACAATTACAGGAAGCGATCATTAAGTTTAGGCTATTGTCCTGGTGTAATCATGCATGTTCATTCTTAGCTTTGTTTTGCAGTAAAACCCATCCAAGAGCTTCATAAAGACTCAGTTATGGTCCCTAAGAGGCTGAGCCACGCTTGTAAGTTGGGGAGAGAGAGGCACAGGCTGGTGATACTGCTCTGGCTTTTCAGTACCCCAGTGCTTGTAGTGCTTGTTGATATCAGTAGAAGCTGGGACTGGTCAGTATTGCTGCAAATGAGATGCTTTTGCAAATGTAATTCTGTTGGGAGGTTGGGCAATGGGGTCAGCCAAGCAGTGAGATGCCTATCTGGGGCTGGGTAGCCTGGTTTGGTACCAGTGTTCTTCTTCCATGACCGCCCTGGAGTCTTCTCCTTCGGTGCCTTGGGGAGAAAGGACCTTTTTCTCTGAAGCATGCTACAGGGCCGTGGTAACTCAGCAGTCCTGTCTGCCAAGAGCTGCTGCGCATCTAAGCAATAGCCTCAAGAGCAGTCAGCATTTCGAATGGCCAATACACACAAGAGAAAAGAGATGGCCCCTCAAAATGAAGGTACCGAGTCCCCTGCAAGCTTAGAGCCTCAGGGGGTTTCACTAGTCCTGCTTGCAAAATCTTGACTTTCAAGCCAAACCGGTCATGGCTGTGGGGACAACACCATGTCATGCTAAACTGAACGGCATCAAAAATTATATAAATGAAATGATATTTTCCAAAGCATATCAGGCACTCAATCTCTGGTTATTTCTTGCAAGAAGTAGTCTCAGCATTGTCTTTTCTTGTAATAGCTTCCTTGTGTACACAGGGACTTAACCTGGCTTGTTTAAATGACATCACATGTTGCTACAAGAATACCTGATTAACGAGATGATCAAAGTGTGCTGTTCCACATGTCAATCAAGAGGAATTAATACGCAGGAGTCTAGTGCAAAAATGTGAGATTATAATAGAGATTTGGTCATCTTTGTCCTGAATTGTGGCTGTGTGAGCAAACAAATGCTAATATGATGAGCCAAGCTCTGCTGCCTCCCCTCCCTAAGGCTGGCAATTTTCTCACTTCTTGTCTGTTCCCCTGTTTGTACCAATTTAGTATTCAAACAGGTAAATGGTCACCTGGGCTCTGCTTACCTTGGCTAGAGATGGTTTATAGTGGAGCAGGTCTGCTGTGCATTGTGAGGCTACCTCACTGGGGTCCCAGGCACAATTAGGGAGCTGTGTGCTAGCAAACATGCCTGGGACATAGATGGGCATGGAAAGGATGCCCAGCTGCCACAAAGCCTGCAAGTGCTTAGGCTCTGCTTCCCTCTGTTCCTGGGGGTGCCTCTCCAGCCTCCTGTCCATCCCACTAACCTTTACAGCACCTTTTGCAGTGCTGGCCACGAGCATGTGGTCAACTGAAGCTGTCGTCTACCCCACATAGACTCAAGGAGGTCTCTGGTGTAGGTGATCTGCTGGAGGTTAAGCACAAAGCTTAACTGAAAATGGTTTTGGTGTTTATAGGAAAATATTGCTCTGCTTTGCCTGTACAGCCTTGGGGACACTAGCTCGATCCTGGTGACTGCTGGTTGTGCAATGGTGCTCCCTGTGCTACTTATCTCTGCTCTTTAATCAAATAGTTTCTCTTCCACTGGTAACCACACAGGATGGGTAAATAGACCCAGAGAATCAAGAAAGGTGGGGAAAGAATGAAAGAGCAGAAACACTTCCCTGCCCCCCCCCTTTCTTTTCTTTTCTTCTACTAGTTTTCCCCTTGGAAAAAAAATTATTGGGAAATGGGTCTGTCTGAAATGTCCCTCCTTTCCCAACCTCAGAGAGATGGTGAAAAGGTGGCTTTGGAGGGGAGGAGCATGTGGCTGAAAGAGAAGGTCTCTAGGGGACCATGGCCATGGAAACACACAAAGTTGACATTGGTGTTTGTTATTGTTGGCTGCAGAAATGCCTGCCCTGCACCTTCAGCCCTGAAGAAGCTGGGGTGCATCTGAAAGGGTTTATCATCTCTGCAGTTTTTCTTCTGTGGATAAGGACATAGGGATTGGGAGCAGAGCTGGATGAATGGTGAGTTTTTTTGGTTTGCTCTTTGACACCTCCTCCTCAATTATGAAAAATAAACATAAGTCTAATGAAACTAAAATCACAGGGGTCCCTTTGGAGAAAATTGGGGGAGTTCAGGAGCAAAATTCTTAAATTTTGCAAAATGTTTTTATTTAGTTCCAAACACAATCCCTGGCATTCTTTATAAGCTGTTTATTTCTGTCCCCTTTCATTTTGGAAAAGAAAAAAATCAAACCCAAACCATTTCATTTAGAAAATACCAAAGCAAAACATTTCATAGAATCATAGAATAGTTGAGGTTGGAAGGGACCTCTGGAGAACATCTGGTCCAGCCCCTCTGCTCAAAGCGTATTTGAATATACTATACATTTCTGGTTTGAATTTTCATTTGTGTTCACAATAATTTCCCAAATTTGTCTTGAATTTCCAAACAGATCTGGTGTCCCACAAATTGTATTTTGGGGGTTAACTTAATGCTTACTGATTTTCTATTTTCTTAGGCTTCTTTTTGTGATATTTATGTCCTCTCTGCCAGGCTGGCAGTGTATACTGTCTTCAGATTCCATATACAAAGTGTTTCCTAGATGTCACGGATTTCACGTAGCTCCGCTTATTGCATATAGTTTTATATAGACACAAGTGCGTAACTTTATATTTGCTTATTACAGCATGTTTCTTACTTGTGACTTAAAAATATGTGGACACTCACGGAAATAAAATGTCAGTACTTGCTATGAAAAGCGGTAATATACTGTCTGGTTGGCTTCCTACCTATGTCCATACATCCTGAAATGCTGATGCATGTCTGCCAGTGATTTACTAAGGGGATGAAGTCATATCTGTCATTTACTCACTAACTTTTTTTGGCCAGATTTAAAAAAAAAATAATAATAGAGACTGATAGCACATAAAGGGCAGTTGATGACTCAGAAATGTGAATGACTAGCATGCCTCTGATGTGCCCAAAAGTTTAGGTAAAGCCTAAAAAAAGGTTGCATTGGGAAAGTTGTTTGTTGGTGACCGCAACAATGTCACTCTTGTGCCCTGCGGAGTTTGACACCTGAATTCCTACTAGTTGGGGGTAACTGTGCTGTCGGAGATGCCATTCTGGCAGAGATTTTTTAGTGGTAGTTGGTGTGATTTGGACACTGGCTAGAGCAACAAATTTGTTTTTGTCACCTTTGTAGCCATGAGGTGCTCTGGGCAGGACTGAGGAACCTGTGTCTATATGCTAAGCGAGGTAATGTAAAGCTCATGTAAAGAGAATGTCTATGCTTGCTTCCAGTACAGCATNGTGTGATGCACGGGTCCATGGTCTCATGGTGAACATGCCAGCTCCTGAGCCAGTGCGACTAACTCTGTCTTAGCTCAGCACTAAGCTCAAGCAAACTGGTCCTTTAGAGGGTCAGGCGCACCAAGCCGAGGAGCCAGGCTGCTCCAGTTGTGCTGTTTATGAGTTATTCTTGAGCCGTCTCTGTGTAGTGTTCAGCTGCCAGTTTGGATGTGCGGCTTGCTCAAAGTGGTGGCAAAGGCTCCATGCTGTGCACTCTTGCCTGGTGTAGATGTGGCATAAGAAATTGGTAACGTTACTTTGCATGTAGGGAGCTGGATCCCTTGTTAAAAATGCAATGAAGTGCAGGTGGAGCCCTTCTTGTAAAGTTTGTCCACGCAAGTCCTTCATCAAGTTTCACTGACCGAAGAAGTGATGGTGCTTCTCAGTCCTGTCGGTTCTGTAGCACCTAAATATAACCCTACATTTGCCTTGATTTATAGCTGATGAGCACACAGGCTGCTCTTCAGCAACCTTGTTGTGTTGCCCTCATATTAGAATGAAATTTCTCCAACCTTTGATCTCTTGTATAATATACAAACACCCACCAGATTGCTGATTGATGTGTACGCAACACATGCATTTTCCTTTCAGCTGATAAACACAGAAGGTGAAAGTATCTAGAAAAAAATAAATATGGAGGCCAAGGGTTTGTTTTGGTTTGGGTTTCTTTTTTTGGTGAAGGAAAGAATATGCTGGAGACAAATATGATAAAGTGAACGATCCAGGGTTTTGTGGCAATTGCATCTCGGCTCCAGCTGATGTAGGCATGTCTGCTCTAAGCTATGCTGCAAGGGAAGGAGTCGAGTTCACACTTGCTGGAAGGCCCCGAGCACTGAACCTTTCTGTCCAGAGTGCGATATGTAAAGCTACATTTCCCCAGGATTGCTGCCAAATGACTAATCTTGGACACTTTCAGGCATTCCAGCATGTCTGGTTAGTGGTTACTCTAGCCATCCTATCATGCTTTTGGGAACCAAATGTTTTGCACACTAGAGCAAGGCTGCCTATAATGGATTTAGGTAGGGTTAGTAGCCAGAACACAGCGGCTTTACATCAAAGATAACCGTATGAAGAGAGAGCACTGTGTGTATACTCAAAGTCAGAGACGCAGGGGAATCAAACTGCTCTCTGCATAGTTTACTTAGGAGTCATGGGCAGGGGGGCATAGGAAGGAGGGATTTTTAAACACTGAGTGAATTAATTAGTTCATTAACTTCTGTTTTCATTTCCATGCAAGTGACAACTACTTGTTATGCCCAGAGGTGAGCTAACGAGACAGTCCTCTGCAGTAAGCTGCTGCTCAGACAAGCATCACACTATGTACAGTAAAAAAAGAGCTCATGTTTTCTATGAAGAGATCCCAAGCTTGTAGACTATTCTGTTCCATAAACTTTCTTGTTCAAATTTACAAATGGATTCCCTAAAACTGGACTAACTGTAATGATTCCTTCATTACATGTTTCACAGAGCTGTCTCAGGGCATACTCCAATGGGCATTCAAGCATCATCTCATGGGATTTTCCTTTGTATTTAAGGTACAATATATATTTCAAAACACAGTAATATGTCCAGACACTGATCACCTACTGTGTGCAGCTTGAATTCTCTCCTGTAGCCAGTACATCTACCACAGGCTACTCCTGTTTCATGTGAATTCTTTTAGGGTTTCACTGTACTTTTAACTTCAATTTTAAATTATTGTGGTTTCCAAAGTTAAGTCATAAGAAGAGATGTGCTGTCCAGATAGCATGGTTTCCTTTTAATTGTCTTTTTGGATCTGGCTTTGGTCTAATGTTATAGGACAAACAGGCCAAAGGTGGCACTGTGCAGGCTGTGTTGAGAGTCGAATCACTCTACAAAATTTTCATTTTGATTCTTCTTCTGAACTCTCCTGACTCCTTTCTACCCTTATATGGAAGCCCTTTGCCTTGTATCTCCTCTTTGGCATCAATGTGCTATGGGCTGGATCAGGTCACAGTACTCGCTTGCCTGGCTGAGGCAGCGTGGATATCCGAGAGGATGAGCTGACCTCCACCGCAGCTGGCTGAGGTGCAGTGCTTATGGTTATGCTGGTGTAATTGGGTTCCCAGCCCCAGCTAATACACAGCACTGTCTTGTCTCTGTGGGTAACACTGAATCTTCTTATAAATATCTTAGATTTTGTGGTTACAGGAATCTATTGTCTTTAAGAATCACAGTCAGTAACCTGTTATACTAGTGCAAGGAGCTATTGTCATGTTCTAATGTGTTCCCCTAAAATACCAGGTGTTTACATAGAGAAGGCTCAAAAGCTTGACAGCGTCCATCCACCCTGGCTAGCCAAGCCCGATTTTAAACTCATACAACTTAACACTTAGGAAAACATGCTTCAAAAGAGGACTCAACAGCTGCTTTAAGTGGGAAGGATTAAGGGAGGTTGATGGCTGTGGATGTCACCCACCAGTTCCTTGACTGTCTGGCTGGGATGTGGAAGGGTTGGGGATTGTCCCCGTGAACACTATGTCCAGGGCAGTGCAGAGAGCCACCCCAGGGTGCTGGAGACTTTGCTTGGCCAGGAAGGAGAGGGAGCGCTCCAGCTGCATCTGTTCTGTCTGCCTGGCCACAGGAGGCTCTTGAAGTGCAGCACAAAATAAATTCCCTCAACCCTAGTAATTTTCTCCAAAGCAGATCAGCAGGCGGCCGGCCGATGTTCTGTGGCTTACAGCGGGCTCTCGCCAGTGTCCCAAGATGCCTGCATTTTGATGACTATATCCCAAAGACATGCCCCTGGTGTTTTTCTGTGCCCACAAACATTTGAAAGACATCACATAGAGGACAAAACCCATCTCCAATGGCTTCAGTGGAGTTGTTTCTGATCATAATGCTCCTTATCTGGGTACCAGCACCCAAGCACTCCAGGTGATTTGGCTGCAGAGAGCCATGAGCCAGCTGGTAGAGAGCATGCCAGCACACCTCTTCGTCTGCTGCTCACCTCACCAGAAGTTTGGCTCTCAAGTAGGAATCCAGCTGTTACGCAGAAAGTGCCAACAGTTCCATGTTTCAACAAGAACTAAGCAGTCTTTTAAACCTTCAGAGTTATGAAAATGGAGACGAGAACCGTTTCCTTGTACAGCTGAGAAGTTCTCTGCTGGTTTCTGAGCTTCCTCAAAAGTGTCTTTTTCCCCATATGCAAGTTAGAAACTGAATTAACCCACTGCACGTGTCTCCCCAGCATACCAGCTCTTTTTCTGCAGTGGTTCCCACTCGTAAGAAAGCTGGGAGGCATTCCTTTTATAGGCACAAACCTGCTGCACTAAATCCCATTTTGCTTCATTGACTATTACTAGCATTTTCATGAGATATTGACCTTCAGAGAAGGGTAATCTTAAGTAAGTGTCAGAAATGTGTTGTGTTTAGAGCCTTGCAGACGATCATTAGACTGTTCAAGCCCATGGTTGACACCAAGCAGTTTGTCACTGGTGTTGACCAAGATGTGCTAACTCTACGAAAGGTAGAACTTTACTGCAGAATTGTAGGTTATGTTAGAAGTACTTTAAAAATATGGACATTTACTTGACTATATTAACTATCTAAAACACACAGTTTCCCAGAAACCATTGAAGTTTCAGAAGGTAGATACTGTGGTGAAAGAGGTGAGATTACAGCCTTACTTCCAGGAAAAGACAAATACTTCCTAGGTGACTGAGGGTAAGTCACTCAATTTATGTTTTCCCATCTGTAAGGAATTAGAATCATAAATCAACCAATATTTACGATGTGTTCCAGTATGTCTGCGATAGGGCTGTATAACTTCAGATAAACGAAAGCTTACTTTTATTTGTTGCTCAAGAGATAAAAAAAAGCACTATAGAAACTGTTCTAGAAGAAATCCAAGGTTTCTGTACTCACTTCTGAACTTCCTTTTTCACTGAACTAGTTAACAAAATGAGGCCATAGTGTATTCTAATGTACATAATTTAGCTGAACACTTAAATTCTTTTAGTTCTATGACTCCCATCTGTCTGTTTTTGTTTCACTCTTTTTTTCCACTGCTGAGATCCATAATTGTTCCTTTTAGCCACAGTCACCTAAGGTCAGGCTGTACCTTGCTAAGGAGCTGACCTGCAAGCACGGCTAGCTAAATCACGTGCCTCCAGCCCATGCCTGTTACTAATCCTCCCAAGTTCTGCGCCTAGCACTTGGCAGAGCAACAGAAGTAGACTTCTTATCAGAAGTTCACATTCTCCTCAAGCGGAAGATGAGCTGGCTAATTCCTGCCTTTTTTTAAGGATGTGATATGGGAGCTACCTCGGGCTTATTCCAATAATGCTTGGGGTACAGACAACTGTATTTAAAGATCAAGGTTTGTGCAGTGTGAATTTAGTCTGGCAAAATTCTGTTTCTGTTCCCAAAATGTCTTTCATTAGTAAATATGCTGTCATTGCAACAAATATGATGCTGGCTTTAAACCGAAGAGAAAATGGCCAAAGTACGTGCAGTTTATACTCTGACAGGAAGCTGGTCTGGGTATTCGGGTTTTGTCTGAAATCTACAGCACTACACAGTATTTTTATTCCAGCTTCAGTCTCTGTCTAGCAAGGTCCCTGCTTAATTTACTTTCTCAAGACATTCACAGTCTTCATCTCTGCTTCAGTTCTTTGTTAAGTTCATTGCATGGGAGTAGGCACAGCAAATTCAGAAAAATCCAGTTGGAAAGGCTGATATACTTTGTCCCCACAGCCTCTGGGCAGCTGGGGGGGAGTCCTGGCTCTGCCAGCACAAACCTGTGCCAATACAAGGATCTAACATAAAAGGCTATGCTGGTATAAAAGTAGGATCAAGCTGCCCTAACTAGGGCAGCTCAAATAGCAGCATCAGATAAATGCCACAGACAGGAAAGCATAATTGTAATTCCTAAAGTGTTGATGTTATCAGTAGGTTACTAAAGTAAGATAATTAAAATAAAATTTGTCATGTGACAAAATGGTGAGAAAAGTTTAAAAAACCCCAACAAACAAACTAGATAAAAGTAGAAATCCTAATAAGGGAGAAAACTGGCAGCCGTCATTGTTAAGTGTTTATACATTCTTCATATAGGTCAATATTTAGGTTCATGTGGGAAAGTGCTTACAAAATATTTTGATAAATAGCCTAATACTTCTGAAACATGAGGTGTGGAGTTGCTTGGCATGCTTTGGGATGGCTTGGTGTGTTCAGGCACCCCCACGAGTCTCTATGAGCACACGCAATCTGTTCTGCTTGCTACTGGAGAGGTACAGCTTTGCAGCCCGACTGCATCCTGAATATGAACTAGTGGAATCCACAAAAAAAAGTCTAATATAAAGCAGAAATTATTAGTATTTGATAGAAAGGAAGTGGAATTCAAAGAATGTTTTTGCCATGGGCTGGAGATTGTAATGATGTCCACACATCCAAAGAGCAACATCTAAAGGCAGCCTGGTTGCTTAGAAATAGCTAAACTACATTATCATCTGTAATGACATTGAAGTATAATTTCCAAAACTGTATCCCTAGCAGAGTGTCCTAAACAGTTCTGGGACATTTAGCATGTCCATCTCTTTGTCTAATGGGCACATTTTTTTAGGACTAACAGGAAGCTTTTAAAAATGTGGCTAATGCTGTGTTAAGATGAGTGTTGCAGCATTGTGCTAATGCACAAGAAACTGAAGGCTGTGAGCAAAAGTGAAGGTGGGTGATTTAATGGTGTTCTCTGTGGTGATGAAAGTGCAACACTACAATAAACAGACAAAGAAAAGCAATTCTGATTTTAAATTATGTCAGTTTGCCTAAGTACCATGTTGTGACCATGAAGGAGACCTTTAAGAGGGATTCTGGGTACTAACCTCACTGCATTGGAGATATGAAATCAGCAGATACGAAAAAGTCTGGGTTTTCTTGGAAAACAATCTTGTGGTGAAGAAATGTCCCCTTCTGTTTGACCAGCTCTAAAAGCCTGTAACCGAGACTTAAATCAACAAGCTATTAAGGGCTGCAGTGAGGTGAAGCCATGGTGCCGCTATCAGAAGGAGCTGTGAGCTCCTCCCGGTGCAGCTGCCCACGCTGCCCAGGGTGCCCCAGTAGCCCTGGTCCTGCTGCAGGGCGCAACCAGTTGTTTCACAGGGTCCTTCCTACCCCAGAGAGTCATCTTTTGGTGACACTTCATTTCTCTCTTGCACACTTTAAGGAGCAGCCAACACAGCTAGCCAGCAAGGGAATAAACAGTGTGTTTTACAAAGCACATCAATCAAAGGATCTGCGCCCTCTTATCTGAACCTGCGTGTCAGTGATCTCTATCTGAGTGTCTAATGCTGCAGGTAATTTGTCCGATGATGGATATCTCTATCACTATAGGTGAGTGCCTTTTTTCCATCTGTAAATGTGCAATGACCTGGCACTGCCAGTCGGGAGAAGTTTGCATTTCTCTGGTTTGTGTTGTAAAAACAACATCTACATGAAAGAAATTGCTGTGTTATACTTGCCATGTATGCCTACAACCTCTCTCCAAGCACAGCACTTCCAAACAGCCCTTGTATACTAACTTTTTTCCCCCGTTATTTACCTTATAGTATTAATAAAAACTTGAACAGAAAGGCTATGAAGAAAGGAATTTGCTATATTCCTTTTTTCTTCTTTAATTTGTTTTTCTTTTTGATCATCTGTTACATAATCAGTGAAAAAATCTCACAGCTGGATGCTTAGTTTCAGCTGTGAGATGACTCCAGCTTTTCTTGGTAATGAGCAAGTGGTTTAAAAGTGAAAAGTGAAATACTGCTCAGGAATGCAGCCTGGTCCTGCATCATCTCATTGTTGCTCATCCAAGGTAGGAGGAAAATCGGGCCTGGGCTCCTCCCCAGATGTTAAATTAATTGTGGGTGTAAGAGACCTATTATGCCTCTCCTGTCTCCATGGGGTGTTCGGTAGAGAGTTGGATGGTGCCTTACTTAGTGGCAGGTATAAGTTCAGGCTAATCTAATGCTGTTTTTTGGTGAAACCTGCAAGAAAAAGCAAACCTTCTCCCAATGTCCCTCTGCCAGAGCTTCCTATAAATCCCCTCGGAACGGGGGAGAATGACCTGGGGCAGAGGCACCAGCAAGGTTTGCCCACCTGAGCATGATGTCTGGGCCAGTCAGGGCACCAGGTGAAAGTGCACAAGTAAGATAGCAATTCTGGGTGCAGCAAGGGAAGAAGAACTTGTTGTGCCAACCGTAAATGAGTTGGTGACTACCCCACGGCTGTGATTGCTGCCTGCCCCTGAGCAGAGTGAATCTGTGTGTGTGCTCAACCTGCTGAGAGTAAGCTGAATTTAGATTCTCTCTTGTAGTATTTTTCTTGAATACCTGTGTTTATCCCCAGTGAAAAACTGATTTTGTTAGTATTTGCTGTTCTCGCTGAAAGCAACCATGGCCGCGTTTGGAGAAAGCTTTTGTAGTGAGGTTACTTCAAACACTTTATCAAGCATCTTATGTAGTAGACATACTATCTTTCCTTCTCACTTTACCCCTCTGTCTCAAAAGGCCACATGAGTTTTCCCATGTGAATCTGTGAAATGGACAGTTACTAACTTAATTCCTTTTAAAGGGATAATTGTTTAGGTCAGATTTTGAAGTCTTGAGGACTCAGAGTCTTTGTTGAAAAGGCAGTTATTTCTTTTGGTGCCAAGATGTGATTTTTAGGTGTTTATTCTGGCTGAGCAAGAGGCAACTGATCTGCTTGGGGGTCTGAAGAGATGTTGTGCGTGGGATGGTCCTCACCTTGTCAAATGACTCTGACAAATTCCTGATAATGCAAGGAAATGAACAAATCTTTAATTGTTTTGTCCAGATTTGTATATTTGCTGTGTCGGGGAATTTAAGATTGATTGTTCTGACTTAGTTATTTTAATTCTTTGTAACACTAATGTGTGCACTGGTTTCCTCTGAAACACCCCAAAACCAGAGTGTAAACCAGATTAGGGCTGTGGGGAAAAGATGTGTTTAGCACTTAGGGCATGTGAGAGTTAAGGGAAGGAGTGGCATTGTTTTTGGTTATCTGTGGCCACCAAAGTGTGAGGTCTCATTTCTGCAAAGGGATAGGAAGTAGAGAACTGTGGCACCACATCTTATTTCAAGTGAGAGGAGATAAAAAAGCCTCAGAACTGAGCATGAAGAACCCACCAATGTGGGCACAATAAGTGCAGACTCAGGAGGTATTGCCAAGGTGAATATAAACCATGAGATCAACCTTCCCCAGTTCAGAAGATCACAACACGTCCACACCTCATCTGCTTGGAGGTCTCTCAGTTTAAAGGACATATCTTAAAACTATTTTTCATCTCTGTTCCCAAACCATTTTGGTGAATTCTTTTTCATAGTGCTTGCTATTGTGACTGTGTTACAGAGCCTGTCAACCCCTGCAGCACCCAGCTGTGCTGGCTGTAACCATAACTCACAGAAACTGCCAAGCACTGTTCTGCTTAATATGACAGATCCTTCCGTGATAGCTGTGCTACAACCAGCCCTGGTGTGCGTGTTGGGAAGGATGGTGCCTATGTGGGTATGATTTATATTTGTTAGGGCCGTGGTGAGTAAGCCGGTAAGGGCTACCTTCCCCTTTTCAAAAACTCAAGATTTATCTCCCTGACACATCCCAAGTCTCTCTCTCTCTTTTTTTTTTTTTTTTAGTAGCTATCCCCCCAAACCTTACACAGTCTGGTTTCTCCACCTGCCCTCAGTGTGGTTTCTCCTTATCTCTCCCTTAAGTTGTCATCTCCTCTTGCAATCCTTGTGGTGTTACCCTTCCCGCTGCTCAGCTGCGTGTGCAGACAGCTGTAAAATGGAGTTTACAAGACTCATGATCTACGAGCACTGTGCCACGGCACCACAGAGGTCAGATTCTTATACATTCCTCCTTACAGCTGTCTGCACGCAGAGCTTCATGCAGGCAAGTGCCAGGAGAGGCACCTTCCCTGATGGGAGCTTACAGAAACAAGAATACACTTGGAAAAATCATGTGAATTGTGAATGAAACATTACTCACAGAGCCTAATTGCAGTGTAAGAACTAGATGTGAAGCGTACCTGGAAAAAGGGGTGCATTTGGAGAGAGTAATAAATTGCACAACCATCTTGGGGTTATCTGTTTGATGGTCGGGTATGCTTCCCTCGGTTACTTAAGGGTTCAGTTTCTTGCATATGTGAGGATACGTTCTTGCTTCACAGAAAGACCCAACGTCAGAGAAGGATTGTAAATAGTTGGGTATGATGGAGTGTATTTAAAGGTATTGGTTTGGCTCAAGGAAAAGAAATGTACTTGAGAATACAGTTAACAGCTGTTAAGTATTCAGAGGAGGTCCAGGTCCCTGTGTTATATTCTGATGTGCTTGTAGGATGAATTTTTCAGATGCTTGAGTGATTTAGGAGCATAAATCTCACAGCCAGTACATGCGATTCTTTTTTTTTCTATTGTGAATATATAACAAATTACTGCTCAGTACAACCACAGATGATGGATCTGTTCCTTAAATAATAAATTCAGCAACCATGAAAGCCGTCTGTTTTGCAGGTGCACAGCCTGTCTCAAGGAGTAATTTTAGAGAGCTTCTCAGCTCCTGATGCTGCCACACTGCAGGGATGAGTTTGTAGTTTTGTATTTTGTTGTTCTCTTTGCCACTCTTCGTCTGTCTCTGGGAAGAGCTAGGGACACCGAGCCAGGAAGGAAGGCTGCTGGCCACTAGCGCTGCTGGTTAACCAGGGGCAAGGAAGGGAGCAGATGCTGGGCAGGAGGCAGTGGGGACCTGGGAGAGGAGAGATAGGGAGAATCAGGGAGAAAGTCTGATTTTTAAAGCCTGTCTTGAGTGAGTTTTCTCTCATGAGCCTGAACTGATCTTTTAGCTGCTGGGGTAGGCTGGTGAAGACTAAGAGCTCGTCCTTCTAGCTTGATGATCGAAGAAAACTGATCTACTCATGGAGGAGCCAGGTTGCTTGGGTTTTTTACAGATTTTTCTTTTCTCTTACTGCATCCAGGCAGGCCACAATGTGATATGGGGGTTATGACATCAGGAACCAATTTGAGTCTGAAGGGCCTCGAGGGCTAGGGTCACTCCTGGCTTGCGAAGTGGGGGGATCCAGTACCCTGGGGAAGCAGAGGGACAACGGGCAGCAAGGTCTGTAGGGAAAGTGGAAAGGAGGTACAGTGGAGAAGGTGGGTACATTTTTCTCCCAGAAAGAGTGTGTCTGTCCTGCTAAGCACTGAGCAGCAGTGGGTGCGATGTGTAAACTACACCTGCAAAAGCCATTTTGTCACCAAGTACGACAATGAAGCCTGTACATACATTAAGTATCTGAGCTTCCTACTTGAGTGTCTTTGGTGCTAGGGTTGAAAAAGTTGCTGACTGAGACTATCTTGAAGGCCCCTATTTCCAAGTGGTACAGACAATTGTCTGTGTTCTGCAATTGCAGTTACACAACAGCAGCAGGCCAGCCAGCCTGCCAGGCTCGCCTAGTGGTGCTTCAGCCGATTGCTCTGGGGTTTTTCAGGACGTCAGGAAAGTGATGCAGAAAACAACCTCTTTGCACTTCTGTGCATTCCAGGAGCTGAGAATGAACTATCTCAGGACAAATGTTACACTTGTGTCACCTGAAAATCCCCAGTTCCAGGGTACGTGTCACTTATACACAAACAAGATGATGTACCTTGGCCTGCTTGTTGCGTGTGATGCTGATACTAACTTGTAGCTAAGGCATATGGTCCCTGCATTCTCTTTTGAATGCCTTGGAGCTGGAAAGACAAGCTCTGTCACAGCTTGCATATGTTAGCAGTGTAGAGTCCATTCAGTTGTTTGTTCCACCTCCTCCTCCTCCCCCTGCCCCACTGCCTGCTTCGCTGACCTAGAGACCAGCAGGATTGCCTAACTTTCCAGAAGACCAAAAGACACAGTTGGAACATACTGACTGGGGGGAGCAGCAATTAAACCGACATCCAGTAATCTCCTATCACTGCCTTGTGCTCATGGGGCCGCAGGCACACTTGCTCTGCTATTGCTGAACTAACATTTTTTCAAAGCACACTGGTATTTGTTGTTCGTGCAGGTGTTAGTCCATCATTTCTTCTGCATAATTCTGCTTGTCAGTGTCTTGGGCACTGCAGTATTGTCAGAATTGGATTTTGGCACCAACCTTTTTCTTTGGGCCTTCATAAGCATTTTTGTGCAGCTGGACGGGAGTGAATTGTCCCAGTGCTAACGCAGGAACCCTACACAACTGGAAATGGGCAAGGGCTGTGTGAAGTGGTTGCATACTGCTGATGCAAAGGGGAAGAGCTTTTGCTTATGGAAATTTGGGGGGACAGAGCAGACATGGGTAGCAGTGGGGGATATCTGGGAGGTAGTGTAATGTTCAGTCTTTTGTCAAAAAATGCAGAATCCCCTGTAATTTGTCTGTGAGTTTGATGAGGAAATGGCTGAATACAGTCATTTTTCAATCCTTTTAGAATTTTAAGCTTATGTATTTATTCACTGAATACTTTGATCTTCCAAGGCACCCACTTGTCTACAGACCAAGCTGGTAACAATCATTCCAAGCTCCTTGCTAGCCTTCTTTCTTATTCTGCAGTCCTGAATGAAATTCAACCTTATTCTCCGTAAATAACCTTTCTCATTCCCCAGCTGTCTCCTAGAGTTAGTTCTCTTCTGACCTCTCACTTACTGACTCTGTACTGACCTTGCACTTCCCCCACAGTCCTAATCTGCCAGTGTCTACACCCCTATTCTTCCTCTGCTCTTTTGCACTCTTTCACTTTTCTTTTTTTTTTTTTTTTAATAACAGAGCCCACCATTTCCTGAGCTGCTCTTCTGCAAATAAGTTTGAACAAGCCCCTTTATCCACAGAGCTCACATGGTGTAGTAACAAATGACTACCGTTGGCAACGATTTTGATGTTTTCACCCGTTCTCTCTGATTCTAGGCTGTGGGTAAATCTATGCTTTCAACTGTATTTTTCTATTGGCAATAAAACCCACCACAGATGTTTTCAAATTGGAGAGAAACAAGGCAATGCCTGTGCCAGTGTATTGTTTAAACAGATTTTTTTTTTTCTTCGATTTTCATCAGTGTAGCAACAGCTCTGGTGATTTCTCAATGGCTTTTATTAAACTACTAAGGGATTATTCAGGGATTTCATGCTCACCTCATCCTCCCGTTCAAGGCAGTATGAATTCTCACCTGAAAAACTTGCAGACAGAAACTTTTGTTTTGTTTTTGTTTGAGGTTAGGCGGTAGATTGAAATATTCAGAAACAGTCTGCCTAGGGTTAGTGTGGAAAAACTTTTGAAAGAGCACAAGGAGGTCATGAATATCATATCTGCATGTATACTTAGTTGTTTTGCCATGCTACTATTTTATAATGTTGAATGGAACATTTCACCCTGCCCAGTATTTGTTTGTTTGTCTGTCATTTGGGTAAACTGAAGTATTGGTTGAATGAGAATTTGCTTGCCTCCAAAATGGAAAGCAGAGATGTTTTTAATATGGATATTGTTTTAAATGACACCATGAAATGTACGGTTCATCTTTGCGTAGCTGCAAATCAAACCCATTCATTTTACAAAGTGGAAAGCTTAACTCTAGGTGTCAGCACTGCAAACCGAATGTGGAGCTCTGAAAATGAAGTTTCAGTGTTTCTGACTCCTCCAGTGCCACCAGAAATAAAGTGCTGTCAGCAGTTTCGCTGACATTAAGGCTGAAGAAGAGGAGGACCCACACTTGTGGTTAATGGCACAAGTAGAAATTGCAGCATTCTCTTCTTAGCCTCTTTCTAGCTGCACTTATGTGTGTCCTTATTAATGGGATCTAGTAAATAATGTTTAACATAAAGAAACGAAACAGGACAAGACCCCTCTCTGAATAGCGTCCACTGTTTAAAGGAGGTATGTAAAGCCTTCCTCTCCGTTTATTGTTAAGTGCTTGTCTTAAGTGGGCATTCAAAGTGATGGGAGCGTACAGAAAGCCAGTGCCTTTTCCTGGTTCTAACAGGCTGTTCAGATCAGCTGAGGTAATGGGGTGGGTGAAGTTTGTGTGAATATTGCTGACAGTCGAATCTGCACAGTTAACGGAGAGATTGGGGAAGGGAAGACTTGATTTTCCAGCCTTTAATACTAGCAATTACAAGAAGTAAATAAAAGCATTTTGACAGCACAAGTACTGTGGTTATCCTGGAAAACCACAGTTCTCAAAAGCTCTGACTTTTGTCTTTGCATCTCCTAACCTTAGAAGGTGCTCTCATCTGCATCAAGCGATGCTGTTACATATTTGAATGAAGAGCTTCTTTTTGCCCTTCTTGCTAACATAGACATCCCGTACCTGCATGTTTTGCTTTTAATTATGACCTGATGGCATTTGTCATGTGCTTAAGGTACTGTTCAAAGGCTGACTGCTCTGAATGCACAGAGAGCTCATGTTCAATTGGCTGCTTCTCAAACAGGGTGATTCTGACAGGGGAGCACAAAAGTGCTCATGATACAAAGGTGGAGTAAATATTTCCCTTCTGTGATACATCACTTTCTCTCCTCAAATGCTGGAGCATATTGACAAAAGTCATGTCTCTGATTGGTTTTCTCCATGCTCCTAAATCTGAAGTTTGATCTGGCCTTCTCCAAACTATCGCCTCTGCGCTGTTCCTCTGCTAGCGAAAACTGAAGGCAGTGCCTCGGAGAAGCACCTCTGTGAGTCATTGAGAGCAAAGCTTGGCAGAGCTACAAGTGACCCAGTGAGGGAAGTGAAAGGCACGTGTGGAACACGAGCAGGGCCCCTGCAAGCCCGTTGGGTTCCCTGTGGTCTGTGGTAGAGGGAGGCGTCCTGTGTCTGTTGAACCTGGGCTGCACTGCGATGGTACTTCTGAAACACAGGGTGTTTGTAGCAGTATCTGGTCTTGCACTAGGCAGGGCGTTTTAGTGGGCTTTAAATAATCCTTCTCTCTTAAGTATGTACAGACATCTAGTCTCGCAGCACATCTATGTGATACAGAACAAAAAAAAGTTTATTTTTGCAGAAAAGTTCTGTCAGCTGCTCATTTTCCAAGCCCCGGGGTCTGGCTCTGCCCATATAGCACCATCCTCCCTGTTGCCTTCAAAAAGATTTTCAAAGAAAGTGGCGTGGCCAGAGTTGAAAAGGAAGATGATGGGAAACAACAACAGCATCTGGGCTCTGGCTGTTTTCCAGTTCCTGGAGAACAGAGCCTGGTGTCCTTACAACGAAGCAAGTTGCCGACTTTCTTAGGCAGGCTTGCAGGGGCTACCCTACATGCTGAACATCTGCCAGGCTTCTGCTCCCCGCAAAAGAAAGGTGCAGGGTTAAGAATTATCATAGAACATCTCAAGCTGGAGAGGACCCCTGAGGACCACCGAGTCCAACTCCCTGCTCCTCCTCGCAGGACTGTGTCACACTCAACTGTGACCAGGTGCTCGGGGCCGGGGATCCTCTCCCAGTTGCAGGCTCCGGGGGGGCAGCGGGGCCGGGGGAGCCTGAGGGGGAGCCTGAGGGGGAGCCTGGGCCTGAGCCGGGGGCTGGGCCGGGGTCGGCCCCTGGCCTTGCCGGCCCCGCTGTCAGGTGGCGGCGCGGCGGTTTGAAGCGGCGGCGGCGGGCGGGGCGGCGGCGCCATTGGCCCTGGGCGTTGGATTTGCATTGACGCCACGGGCCGGAGGTCAGCGCCGCGGNGAGGCGGCGGGGGACATGCCCAGCGCGGCGTGAGCGCAGCCGGCTCCCGGGGCGGCCGGGCAACCCTCCCTTATTATTATTATTTTTATTTTTATTTTTTTTTTAAAACCTATTTATTTCCCCCCACCTCACCTCCTCCCCAGCTCAAGCCCCAAGCACACCCCGAGGCACAGCCCCGGCGCGGCACCGCGGGGAGCTCCGGAGGGGAGGTGGGAACGGCCCCCCCGGCCCCGGGTTAATCGGTAACGCTGAGCAAACCCGGGGGGAAAATGCGCCGAGCTCCGGACTAGCAGGGAGGAGCTGCTGCAGTGCCCCGGCCGCCCTGAGCGCCGAGCCGAGAAGACGCCGGGGTGTGTGTGCGTGTGATTTGGGGCTTGGGGGAGTTTGGTTTGGGTTTTTTTTTTGTTTTGCCTTTTTTCCCCCTTCTTTTTTTTTTTCCTTCTTTTTTTTAATTCTCCTTTCCCCCCTTTTTTTGCCCCATTTTTCCCTTTTTTTTTCTCCTTTTTTCCCTTCCTCTTTTTTTTTTCCTCTTTTCCTCAGAAGGAAAGAAAACCCTGCCAAGAATCCTCAGATGGCTTAGAGAAATCAATAATAATCTGTGAAAATATGAAGTCGACCGGTTCTTGATTTGCCCCTTCCCTCCCCTCCAGCTCCCCAGCCCACTGCTGAGATTGAGATAAAAGGACCCGTTTTTGGAGGACGAGGAGAACAGACACGTTTCTGGTGGTGTAGAAGGGACTGATGGCAATGCTTCAGAGTGTAGCGGAGACGCAGGAAAGAGATTCAACCTGTTAACAAAAAATTAAGCAGGGGGAAAATACCAACGGGAAGGAAAGAGTTATCTATATATATATACGTATATATATATATACAATTTAGAAGTATTCCCCAGGTGGCCACAAAGCATGGGCTGTGCTCCAAGCATCCACATCTCTGACAGCAGAGTGGTCTATCACAGTAGCAAAGAGTCTGAGGAGTGCAATTCCCCTCACCAGACCAACACAACCATGTCTCAACAGCAGCAAGGCAACCCCGTCCCAGGATTATTCATTAAATCTTCCAACACATCCACTTATAAGGTGAGGACTAATTCCTCTAAGAAAGACAAGAGGGAGAACAGCCAGAGCATGGAGGCAGAGACCCAGACCAGCAGATCCAGTGTTAAGGTAAAAAGGGTGCTAAACATAAGCACTGTTTCTCTCAGAACAGGAGTTGGCTGTAGCGGTTTAACCCAAGGAGTCTCCCTCCTGAAGCGATACGTTGCGGGGCACCTTTTCCTGGCTCGAGCTCTTACTTTCATTTATAAACTAATCAGTGTCATGAAGCGGCTCTATAGATGTACCCAAGCCTCCTTCTTCATTCCACAAAATGAGTTTTCCTGAAGCTTGGAAGGAGAACGGTGTTAATTGTCCTCGTCAATCGTTAGAGCCAGGAGCACGGGTTTGCCTCTGAACCCGTCCATCTGTCCGTCCATGGTGGGACTCGCCGTGCGGGGAGCTGCACTGCCACTAACTCCTGTGTGTTACATGTTTGTTTGTGCTGGGGCGTTCAGTGTGGCTGTTTGTGCTTGTCTTGCTTGGAAGCAGAGGCAGATCGCAGGCTCTGCTGGCTGGGCTGAGCCATTTACATACCTCTGCCATTCAGAAAGTTGAGAGGAGAGCGACAGGGAGTTTTGCTCTGGGTACTGATTTACATTAACAACTTGTTGACCTTGTCTATTGCTGCAGATCGGGTATTTTTTGGAGGTATTTTTGCATACGTGTTAGCATGCATACTTTTCTGTAGAGATACAACGCAAGGCTATATGAAATTGAAAGACACTGAAAAAAATGGTAATTTATGATTTATTTATTTTTTTAAAGTGAGAGAGTTAGAGGTGTGGAGTTCTTGCTTGTCTATTTACTTTCTGCTGATGGCCTGTTTGTTTATGGATTGTACTTTAGTTCCTAATGCTATAGGTTTTGATTGTTCCATACCTTTGCTTTTTGTGTGCGTGTGTGTGTGGGGAACTGTCTCTATTTTGTAAAAATAAGTAATTGGAAATATTTAAAAAAGATCAAATTGTATCAGCTCAGGGGATATTATATAATATGGCTGATCTGCTCTGGGTTGCTGTGATAAGAACTGAGATACACGTGCCGTAAATATGATAGAGGCGTGAGATGCAGGCAAGAACTAGCTAAATGTCAAGCATTTTGCAGGCTCGCAGAAATGTAGTGATTTATCATTTTCTTAGGATTTTTATGTGCTCATTAAGATGGCTTCTAGAGTATTGACCCAGAATAATTTTCTTTAGTACTGGGAGTGATTTTCCTCAACTGTGTTCCTCCAGATTTAGTAATCTCAGTTTACGGGAGTGTAAAAAAAAGTCTAGAAAATGAGAAGACAGTTTCTAAGGAGTGAGTTGGAGAAGGGATTAACAATACCTAAGGCAGAACATGAAGCTGAACGTTAAATTACATTTAACACAAACTAAATTTTTGTGTTAGTAACACTGTACAGGAAGCTGAACTTGACAGCCGTGTTCACACACGATAGACATGCTTATCTCATATTTAGCATGGTAACCACAGCAAGGAAATTTGTCATCAGAATCCTGACAGTTGTTTTGCTAGCTGAATTTTTTATTGTGATTATAACTACATGTGACAAAATCTAAACAAAAATGTATCCTTAAAGTTTACAATCTGTAAATTTCTTTTCTGTGTGCTTGCTTACAGAAACAAACCCCAACAAACACCAAAACCTGTTTCCAGAAGCATGAATGGGAAGCAGTCTTAGTTTTGTTAATTTTTGTTGTTTGCTTTCAAGAGCTTTGTAAAAATTCTTCTTGCTAGGTTTGGATAGTTTAGGCAACTGCTATACAGTTGGTGTTGGTTCATATGCATCCTGTAATCGCATTGGCAGTCATTCTGATTTTTATCACTCAGCCGTATTTTCTGCCCTTGTCATCACTCTAAGCACAGGGCTGTGAAACGATGGGATTTGAGAAATGAGGATGGAATTCTGCTTGCGATCAGCTGAATACAAAATCTCTTGGACGCAACACTTCTGCCTAATTTTCATGTGCAGAATCCTGTAGAGCTATAAAGCAACAGGGTCTTTCGTTCTCTGCTTCTATCATTAGTGTGTACAGCAGGATCAAATTTACAGGTCTTTGTGTGCTAGATAACTGCGGTGTCTCAGAGGTTGTGCTGGAGAGGGGGCTACACTATTACCGGAGAGCAGTTTTCACAGAGCAATGAAGTTGTTTGGAAAGAAAGTGTGAGAACGTTACGGGACAGAAGCCTGAGATCCCTGAAGGCTGAGGGAGCATTGGGCAGGACGTTGTGCTGTTTGGGAGTTAAAATGATCTTTGATTTGAGGAAGAACTTTAAGAATTAGGGTAGTAGGCACTATTGCTATTCTTCAGAGTGTGCTACAAACCTTTTGTGCTTTGGCCAATGGTGGTATCATCAGAATTTGTGTGAATAGCCGGTAACCTGCCTGAATGGCGTTTTCATCTTGGTTTCAGGGCACTTTGATTGAAATTAATTCACATTCTTTTGTTGTATTTGCACAGATTAAAGCCAGGAAAGTCCTATGTGAGAGCTAAGAACAAAATTTGGCCCGTGTGTAAATCTCGTATTTTCACTTCAGCTGGCATTATCACTGTTTATTAAAATATGTATAATAGGTAGTGCAATAACTTTTTTGGAATTTGTTCGTTAGCTGTAGCACATATTTTTCAAGTCAGAAAGTGTTGTAAGAAGAAACAACCCATACTAACTGTAAAATCACATTATATATACTGATAATTAGGCCCCAGACTTTCTCTGGCTTTATGTTTATGCCTTATTAAATCTTTTGCCTGATCAAATAGCAGAGGATCATTTACTGGCTGTGTGGTGTGGAGCATACTATATTTTGTGATTTGCATCAATTTGTGGACTATCACTAAAAAAGATACCTGTTCTTTCCTAACATGGAAGAAACTAAGTTGATCTATACTACATTTGTAGAGCAGTCTTTAAAATATGTGTGTGTGCAGAGATAAACGCCATAATAGCCATTTCTGGTGTATATGAGTATGATGATAGGATATGAAAAATGGAGGAGCCCTTTTAATAAATTATATTTCGTCATGGCATCTGTATCTCCCTCCTTTATTAGTGATTTCATATATGGCTTTAATTTGAAAATTTATGGGCGCCTTGAAATAAGTGGCATACTTGAAAAGTGAACCAGGCATGAAACCCCTTCCCTTAATTTTCAGTGTACTGATTCCACAGTTTAAGCTCTGTACTTTTCGCAGTGACAGATGAACAAGAATTAGATGCAGCAACAGTGACTGAGGTTTGATTATCCAGTGCTACATTAAGAATATAAAATAACAGTTACACAGTACCCTTGCAAATGAGAGTTTTCTTGATTTTCCTTTTTTTTTTTTAGCTGCAAAAATCTCAAGGAAGTGGACTCAAAGTTGTGATAAGTCTGGCTTTTTTTCATATATATTAGTTAGGAGTTTCTTCTTCAGACTTTCGTGTTGTTGAATTTGTGGTAAAGGTACTTGGCTGTATAGAAACTTGCTTAAACACCTGTAGAATAATAGCTGTGTTTAATCTATAGCATAAGTGGAGTAAATGCTCAAATGGTGTAAGGACTTCATGGGCATTAATTTAAAATTTGCTTGGGTATGCGAAAGTGTATGCTGTCCAAACATCACGTGTGTGTGTGTCATTCTTCTATAGTGTACTGATGTACTCTGTAGCACATACATTGCACATTTATTTTGCCCTGTCATTCTTTTACGTATGTGGGATTTCCTTCCTCTTCTCTTGTGTAACTCTCCCTGTCATTTATATTTAACACAGAAATATGTGCATTTGGGTGCTAGAGGATCAGAGAGTAAATCCAAGCTTACTTTATTTTAAATTAAAAGTAGTCCTAAGCCAGCAGGGCTAAATGTGAAATAACCTTTTGATTTACCAGCTGATACGGTACAGCCAGTTTAAATCCATGGCCCTACAGCCAGTAAGTT
>WEIS01051323.1:8750-25195 GCA_013389965.1 Todus mexicanus | reverse complement strand
AGACTGTTGGTAAATGATCGAGGCACTTCCATGGATTTCTGTAGCATTAGCCTTTTATAAACTTTTATAAACACACTGACAGAACGATTTCTAACAGTATTTTTAACACTTAATATACATTGTTAGCTTTTGCTGATATAATTGCAAGGGTCCAATCCTGCATATTATGGAAAAAAAAGGTGTTTTATGTGGAGGGAATAGGATTGTTTTTTAACAGAGGAAAAAATAGCTGATATGTACCAAGGGAATCTGCAATGTGGCATAACTATGAGAGAAAATAGTTCATAGAACATTTCTAAGGTATTCTTCATATCTTATTTGCGCCTGAGTAAAGGCAGTTTTCAGTAGTACGATTTTCACTAATAGCTGCTCTTAATGTACTGTTAACTTGTTGCAAATCTTGCAAGTTATAAAAAGTCTTTCCAGTGGAATGTCTTTGCAATGAACATTTGCATCCTGACTGAAGGCCTAATGTTACCAGGTGAGGAACAACCTCCAATTTTTTCAAGGTAGAAGTGTGCCTACTAAGACATAGAGTAGCTTTCAGGGTAAAACCCGTGATGCTTGATATTTTGCTGTTATTAATGCTGAAGAAAAACTCAAGACCAAACCAGACTCATAATTACGTTTGGAAGTATCAAACTGTTGGTAACAGAGGCAGAGAACTAGAGTTATGGTTTTTCATCTGCATGATGCTGTAACAGTAGTTCCTGACTGCAATAGAATTAAGAGGTTACCAAAGGACTAAGAAGTTCAAGGGGGTTATGTGGGTAGGGCTTTATTCTGTAGTAGTAGACCTGGGGTTTTAGCTGTAGAGAAGTGTGAGAAACAAGCTGGACAGTAAGTCAGGCAGCAAAACAGAGTTACTCTCTATGAAACCTTGGGAGTTTGTGGGGTGTGATCTAGATAGCAAGTAGCAAAAATGTAAACAATGAAACTGTAGAGATGCAGTTGTAGAACATAGATAAAATGCTGTGGGAACGTAGATAGAATGCTGTGTGAAGAATACTTGATATTTTTAGCTTGCCGTTTACAGCTTTGCCATTAAAGAGTATATAAGCACGCTGTTTGATGAAATAAAGGTCTTCAGTTCACTACAGCTGGAGTCCGTGCCTTAATACGCTGCAGAGAAGCTCTGCTCATAACTGAACAGAAATCAAAAGCAACAAAAAGGCTTCACCTGCAGTGCTGCTCAGCCGCTTCCTTCCCCTCCCTCTGCCATGCACGCTTTCCCTTCCTCTCACCTTCTGTTAGCTCTTCTAACAGTTACTCCTCTCGTCTCCTTTGTCCTCCTATCAGGGATGCTTATCATCTCTACTTATGCTTATTCCCTGTATTTCCATACTTTTGTTTCTATTTATTCATGTATCTCTTTCACTGAGATGCTCAGGAAAGCAGGACAAGAGTTACTGTGACGTGACTTCCTTGTGCTCTAGAAAATCAGCTGCCCTGCCTGCAGGGGATGGAAAAGTAAAGGCATTAGGTGGTGTTCCAGCAACAGCTCTCCTATGGTAAGTGTAGGAGAGGCAGAGCAATAGTTCTGGAGATAGTGTTCAGGTGAAGAAGAAAGTGATTTAGTGTCATGCACTGTAGGAAAGGATCTTCCCCGACAACTTCAGTCATTGCTTAGTTATGCAAGCAGCAACCTCTATATTGCACAGGCAGACTTCTAGATTTCTATAGGAAAGTCACTGAGAAACTGTTTTGGAGCCCCTGATTTTTCTGTGCCCAACTCAGAAACTGGTTCAGCAGTCAGAATAACACTGGTTGCGGTGTAGAGTATAATTTAGTTCCAGAGCACTAGTAATCTTAGAGGTTTATGACAAAGCTAAAGGAGCTGCTGTAATAAAAGGGACATTCAAGGTCAATGTTTTTGCCTCAGTTCCATTTAAAAGAAAAAAGCGCGAACCATTCCTTTCTTCAAGTTATACTGGTGGAAAATATCACTGCTTTAAAAAAAGAAGTTATCAGACTTGCTAATGCAGATATCCATGGATATTTTGCTGCAGAATCATTTTCCTTAGTAATGAGGGCAAGTTATTTAGCCATTATCAGTAAATAGTACATCTTACAAAACTCAATGCATTTCTTGACATTTTAATCTCTTTCTATATCCCAGAAAGCAAATAGCATCATGATTTCACTCAAAGTATTAGTGAAATTTATTGTAAACCCCCACAACCAAGCCATGTAAACAAATGTTAAGTCCTTCAGTGATGGCTCAACTCTTATAGAGCTCTGAAGTAATATTATTTATTTTTTGACAAATTACTTTTCATCTTAAACTAGGATTATATGAGTTTTTATGCCTCACATAGGATTAAATTTTTAACTGTCAAGAAGTTTCAGAAATGATTTGCACTTTTTGTAGTCACAGTCCATATGCAACAGGCTCATTAAGTGAAGACCATCTCCCTAAAAACTTGATGGTGCAGGACATGTCTTTAACTGAAGCTTTGGAAGTGTGCTAATTGTTGTTGTGGACTGCTTGACACAATCTCTTAAGGCTTGAAAATATTGAATAACCTTGTACTGTTGTCTTCAGTGTCTCTGTTCTATAATATTACTATGTGTGACTTAAAATATAAAGGAAATTTAACAGTTATTGCAGTTAGTCAAATAATGGAAAAGTAGCAGTTCCAATGAAAATATTAAATATTTTCTAGGGTATAGTAGCCTAGAAAGACTGACAGGTTTTTGTTACCCTTAGTAACAATAGGTATGTGTATGCTGCTGCTTCTGAGATTCAGACCCTCTACAGTCTCTTTATTAGCTGTATTTCATTAACTTTTATAAACCTCCTGCCTTCAATAACAGCGAATGAAACTCTAGCACAATGTCTCCCTCTAGGCCACAGACAGCTTCAACTTCCAATAATTTAGCGTTGTGAGTTGAATAAAAGACAAATTATTCTGTCATGTGTCAGTAGCTACAATACATCAGCCAGTAATACAAGGTACTTACTGTGAAAGAAGCAGGGATATTTTCAATTACTGCCAGCTGCTTAATTATCCCTGGCGCCAGGGCGTGTGAAGCCGTGCAGCTCCTTGTGTTGTACAACGCCCAACTTCCTGTTTGCCTCCAAACCTTGGGTTTCCTGTGCGTGGGCACTTGGGACCAGAAACAAAACTTGAAGTTTTGGTGCTTTTCTGATGTTAGTTTAAGAAAGTACAACGTGTGATTAACTTAGCTGTCTAAAAAACGTTATACTGAGGGGTGGAAAGAATAAAAAAAGGAGTATACCTTCTGGCTAGCGCGTGTTTGCGTACAGTCAAGCTGAAGCTGAGCGGAGCACAGCGTCCACAAGCACTCTGAAACTTTTGCTTTCTTATGAACAGACTTTATATGACTGTCTATGTTTAGGGTTCCAGGGCAAAACCCCATGGGACAGTTATGTTTCCTCTCTCTCTGCGTCCCTCTCCTCCCTCAGGGAAAAGATAGGCAGGGGGAGCAACAGGTAAACAAAAGGGGCTTGCTCGGAATTGGAAGTTAAGATTTGTAATTTTAACAAATAACAAAAGGCATTAAGGGAAAAAGGGATATACAGATATATAGGTATATACAAAACCTCATCTCGGATGGCAACAGATTCCCCCACACCACATGGAAGCAGGCCCGGCCGCCCCTGGAACAAGCAGTGACCAGCACTGCACAAGAGCAGGAAGGAAAAAGGGGCCAAGCTAGCTTCCTGTCCCCCCTTATATAGGGGAAGGCAGAAAAAGGAAGGGAATACCTGGATCACCTGACCCCCCAAGGTCCTTAGTGCTGCTACCCCTTCCCGTTAACTCTCAAACCACCACAATGACCTTGCTCAAAGCAAAACAGCACATGGCCCTTTCAGGCAGCTCAGTGTAGATCACATCTCCAGCCTTCATTTGTTCTCATCCTAATGGCCTAACACATGGCACTTGCATGGAGAGCATCTGTAATGATTGAAATGTGATTGTGAATGATTGAAAAGTGATTCTGGTGACCTGTCTGAAGAGCCACCCTCCTGATTAACCCTGCTCTAAGGAGTGACAGAAACTGTTTTGACAGAATCTTCCCAGACAGAACCTTGTCAGTTCCCAGGCCCCCCCAACAGGGGTCATGGCCAGTTCAGAAAAATTGCATGGATACTGGGAGCTAGAAGTTACCTGATTTAATGCTGTCAGTCATTAACTTCTAGTTTGCAGAATTATACAAATAGCTTCTGTGATTTATGCACCTCTGATTATCAGGAGAGGACAAATATATTTCATTTTTGCTAAATAATGTATGCATACATGCATACAACAAGCTCCTTTGTCAATGTCACGTTAATTATCTCGTAATATTAAACTTAATTCTTGCTGCAAACTTCGATGTGCCTTTCACTGCATCATAATAAATGATGTACTAAACCATACCTGTTTACCATGCTGCAAAAATGTTTCTAGTAAAGCCTGTTCCTGCCACTTATCATAAAAATGAATAGCAAGAGATCTTCCTTGTCCTCTACTTATCACTTCAGGTATTAGAAATGTTCTCCTTCAGTTTGTATAGGCAGACTTTGCTGCTTATTAATTGTCATTGCATGGTGGTTATGCTGCAGAAGTATCAGTCAAGTTAGTAGATTCAAGTTTTATTTTCCTGACCTAGATTTCAGCCAAGAGCTGTAGTCATTGCGTCCAGTTTCCCTGGTCCTAACCTCTGTAAAGATAAATATTTCAGTTCTTTATCATCTTTAATCAGGACTCTCTGCAAATAACCTTACAATAACTGTTTTCATTTTGAAAACCTCTTTGTTCAAATGAAACATTCAGTTTATCTGTCTTTTGAAAAAACCCTAAACAACAAACACCTCCACAACCCCCCAAATCCTGTGTTCTGGTTATTTAAGAACATGGAGAAAGCATTAGGGCTTGCTCTTGCTCTGTTGGAGGGAAAATTTGTGAAAATTATCTGTTGCGTGAAGTAGGGGGGTAAATTTAGTAAGAGAAAAATCCCCTTGTGTTCTATCTGGTCCCCAGGTTAGAGGGACTAGAGGCGGCTGGACTTATCTCTTAATAGGTATGTCAATTAAGAAGTGTTGTTGTAGGCCCAACACCAGATTTGCGAACAGCCTGTACGCTGTAGGCCCGGTTCCCTCCTAAGAGAGCAGTTGGATGTGCAAATAGCACGTTTTTGACTATGGGTCTGACACCAGATGGTGTAGGCACAGTTCCCTCCTAAGGGAGCAGTTGGATGTGCAAATAGCACATTTTAAGTGTTGCTATAGGCCCAACACCGGATTTGCAAACAGTCCGCCAAGAAGCAGTCAGATATACAAATAATACAATTTATTTACACTCTCAACATATACAGATTCTTTGAGATTGCTGGTGATAGATACACTAGGTGCAGAAAATCAAAATATAGCTGAAGAAAATACATACATACAGACATACAAACATAAACTCAGCGTAGCCGAGGTGCAAAATCTTACCAAAAGGCGTCCCTTCTGGGATGGGCGAGGAGGACAAACCCATCGATCTGTCTGTATACTTTGGTGTTGAATTCTCATCCACAAAATAGGTCTGAAATAGAACTAGTATTTATAGTTCAGGCTTCTGTTAATATGTAAAGTGTAGAGATGGGATTGTAGTCAAATTATTAAGTGGCTTAGCAGTTGCACAAACATTCCTTGATGGGCCATATAACCCTGATGGTCTTCTGCCAGTAACAGGCCATTGTGTTCTGTCTTCTGCCGGGGACAGTTAACTGCTGTGGTAATAGGGAGCTGGTATCGCACCTGGCTCATCACATCAGTGTCAATACAACACTGATCACTGGGCCTTCACCCAGCCTTACCGTTTTTTCTGAACACTAGATGTTTATCAGCAGTGATGGGTATCTATGCTCTGTGCATTGCTGCTTCCCACATTATCTTCATCTTGTTTTGGTTTATCTTTGTTTTATGCTTGGCGGATAAAAGAACAAAAGGAGACAAGTTATAAGAAATGTTGAGGCTTGAGAGTTGGTTGTTGCTTTGGGTTTTTTTCTTCAGTTGAAAACTAGCAAATGTAGTTACTTACTTGCTAGTAAACCAGTATCAAAAAGCCTTTAGATCTGTCAAAATACTACAGTACAAAATGAGATGGACAAATCATTGCATCTGATAAACGGGAGTATGGAAACGAAAATCAGATTAGAGAAACATAAAAGAAAAAAAGGAGGACTCCTTTGTTCTCTGGCAACTTCTTAGCAATATACCACAGCAGAGAAACAGTTCCCTGTTAATTCGGTATGACAGTGATGTGAAATCTTACAGCTTGTGTTGTAAGCTGTTCTTTTTGTTCAGGTGATAGAAAGCTCAGCTCTTGAAAGCACCAAAAAGAAATTCAGAGGGCAATAGAACTCCTAATGGGCAAATTCACATTTGTTGCTGATTTTAGTGGTGAATAACCCAAAGATATCATTGAAGATCCTGAGACAACTTCCCTGCTGCACTGAATTTTTACCTTATTCATTAGGCACAGAGGGGCTATCAGGGTACAATTTTTAGTTCTCAGTCAGCATAGCTCTACAATTGTTCAAAGTCATCCAAATAATTTGCTAACATTGGCAAGTACATTTCAGGAGTTTGTCATGTAACTTAAGATAGCAAAGACCTGTGACCAGTAACTTTAAGGCAGGTGCAGCCTCCCAGACAGACAAAACCAGGGCGTGCCCAAGTGGTTTGGAGCCTCACCCTTTAAATTGCACCTCACAGTGATTAATTGTTGCCTCAGGGTCTAGACCCTTAGCTTGTTTTGTCTGGGCTTGCACCCTCAACCAATTAACATGACCACAGTGCACTAGGGTATAAAAAGGGGCACCAACCAAGGACCAGCTGAGTTGATTCTTTAGAGAGCAGCAGGCCTGGCAGTTGGACCCTCCCCTTGGATGTGCCCTCCAGGGACCGAGTGAGTCTCAGTGGAGTGGGTGAGCCTCGCCCCAGGCCTGTGGGTGAATGATGCGTGGAGTACTACTGTTTGGGAGGTAGTAGTTATATTCCCAATAGAAATCCAAACTTGTATTTTGTCAGAAGGGGTGCTGGGTGACTTTGCTTGCAATAACCCCCCATTTTTTGCATAACTGTTGCTGTGTGTTTTGTGGGTGCCTCTGTGACAGCCTTCTATCCCTATGGCTTTAGATGCAATGTCTTGGGAATGATTTAGGATGGTATAACCTAAGATCTGGAAGAATGAGACTAACATTTAAGCAAATGCTACTGCATCAAAACAGTAGGTGAGGAAGAGGCCCACAGGGGCATCCTAACACTATAGATTAGATAACAGGACTCCAAGAGGCCTGAAAACCAGCCTGGACCTGCTCTGTGGTTAATGAGTCAGAATGACTCATTTTTTTTCACCAAAGGTGAAAAGTACACCCCACTGAAGACTTCAAGCCTCCATCAGAAGACCACCAGAGGGGACCCAGAGAACACTACCACATTTAACTGCGCATGCAATGTAGGGGTGGAGATTGTGTTAATGAATTCTTAGAATTTAATGCATATGTATGTCAATTCCAGGAAACATTATGAATATGTATGTAATAGTTCGATAAAAGCGCTCAAGTGCTTTTGACCGTTGCACATGTTAGGAGGAGCTATCCCCCATGTTGCCCGGTGCCGTAATAAAGAATGCCTGCTTAATAACATTCATTTGTTATTGAGTTTTCTCCATTTGAGGAATCTGGGGAGCCACAGCTCAGGGTTATTTGTGCAAAGTACAAACTGCATTCTCTTCCTGTTTTTGGCTGCTTGGTTGAGATACTTGCCCTATTTATTCAGTCTTTGCTCTTTATTTTCTTCCTGAGAATTTGTACTGCTAACATAGGAAACACACATTTGAAAGCAAGAGGTACATGTTTTATTTGAGTAGCTGAACAAAACTGGACACTTGTCCAGAAAGTAATCAAGCAAAGATAATTTTAAAGTACTCTGTTCACTGCAGGATATATCTTTAAAAAAAATATTTTCTTGTGACATTTAGACTTTAGCTCTCTTTACAGAAAAGCCTGCTGAGAGTAACTAGCTGACCACACTTATCCTCCTTTACGAAGGAACACTTACTCATCAGAGTAAACCATTTTAAAAGAAAGTAGTTCTTGAGCAGTGATGCCGAGATGTCCTGTCTCCAGTCACTCCTTCCTAGGTAAGGCCACATGAAAGGATAATAATTCGTGGGGTATGTTGTGTCCTGACAGAATTCCTTTTCACAGAGATAGTGGAAAATGATGAGTCAGGCTCATTTTCCTTTGCTTTCTGTGGATTTTATGCCATGAAGTGCACTGGGGACTAGCTCTCCTGGGGACTGGTTATGGTCTTATGTACATCTTCTCTTCACCTGGGGAGGTCCAGCTTACTTGATCCTATGTGTGGGTTTGTATCATGTACTGCTCTTATTCATAATGATACTTGCAGAGTGTAAGGCAGGATTTGATTAATGAGAAGACAGACTTTTTTTTGAGGAACAGGTGAGATCCTTCATGTCCCCCAGTTCTAGGAGAAGGCAATCAGTGCAGCTGATCTGGTGCGACATGCTTCATTCATCTCTTCAGGCTTATTATCTGAACAAGCTTACAGGAACACGTCAATGAATGCCTTAAGACTATAGTAGCTTATTAATCATGTAGTCCTACAATAAAAATAGATGTAGAATACATTAATTACTTCTCAAACTGTTACATTTGTTGGGAATTTTTTCTTAGCTAATGTTGAATGATAGCTAATTTTCCATCCTTCACTTTGCTTCATTTTTTTCTAAATAATCAGTAAAGAATAGTATCTCAAACAAGTGTAAACACAGACTAATGAGCCTGAAATTTTAAGTCAAATTCTGTGCTGAAATATTTACTCATTTAAATTGGAGCTGATTTAAGGTGATTTTCCTGCAATTTCATTACATGATATCACTTTGACAACTAAGGAAAAGTCAGACAATAAAACATACATAGTTTAGAAGATGAAAGAATGAGGAATATTTACTAGGTCACTGGTTCTTCTTTTAAATCATCTTAAATATAAAACATGTCTTTCAGTCTTCTCATTCGATGCCAGTTTACCTGTGATATCTTACCCAGAGATAGTAAACAAGTTTTATGAAAGGTACTAATGGGGGCTTGTGCCCTTAAAACACTTTCCAATCTACAGTAATTATAACCAAACAGAAGTTAGTATCTTTCCTTGAATTTGCAGTCTTTTAAGGTTGTAAGTCAGTAAACCTCACTAGTAGCCAACAGATAAAAGGTTAAAAGCCTGTGTATAGAGGAAGGAATATGCTGTGCACCGAGAAGCCTTCCGAAATGAGCAAGTTTATTTAAATGCTTGAGGGTTTTTGGTGAATCAAGAGAGGATAAAGTTTGGCGTTATTACTACATAGACTTTATTTTCAAGCGAAATCTTGAAAAACTGAAGAAAAAAATAAGATCTATGTATAAGATAATGTATACAATGAATATAGAACACGGTAAAATGAGCACTAAATGCAGAAGTGCTTTATAAGCATTGGCTTAAAGACATTAGACCATCGTCACAATGTCTTTTAAATACATATCCTCTGCCTAGGTCTCAGACCTCAGCCCAGTGACATTTGTAATCCCTTTGCCTGGGGCTTTAGTAAAATGGAGGATTTATTCTTTTGGCTTTTTACGGTCTTTATGAATTTCTTTCATTAGCATTTTCCATGTTTAATGGAGCTCAGAGGTGCAAAATCTGAAGTGAAACCTTGTTTTCATGCAAATTAATAGCAAATGTCCAAGAGTGCCAGGAATTTACCCTTAACATTTATCAGAACCATCATGGAACTGCAGAATGGAATAGTGATTCAGGCACAGGTTTTGTTTGAAGGATTTAGGTGATTCTTTTGGCACTGCCCTCTGTGAAATTGCCATAGTCATCAGTGACATTGGAGCTTGAAGTTTGGCTTAGCAATCAACTAGGCATTACTTGCAAAGGAAGATATCATTCAATCGGAAGATGCAAACTATATTTTAGACACTAAAAATGAGGAAGAGTATATGCACTTTCTTCATAGTGAAATACTGGCAAAATGCTGGGACTCATTTATACTGAAATTGATACAAACTTTCCCATTTATTTTTTTTTCTTATGAATCTAGTGAAACCTTTCCCTTCAGTTGCTGCTTTTGATGGTTTATCAGTTCTGTTTCTGAATACAAGTGTTCTGATAATATTTACTGAAGTCTGAAATAGGTGATCCTGGCTCCTGCCTGATAAGAGAAGCTGTTTGTTGGTCTGCGGTACAAATATGTATGAGTTTAGTGACAGAAAAACAAAGGAGATGTGAATGCATTGATGTTTCCTTTTGGCTTTTTCTCTCATATTCTTTGAAAAGAATATCTCTCAGTGTCAGGACTGTGGAAGAGTCGGAAGGGCTGGGGAAGTTTCAACCGTGAGAGCAAAGAATAAAGAAATAAAAATGAACTGAAGTGATTGAAAGACAGACCGGATTTATTTTATTTTTTAAATTCATCCAGCCTTGATGCTGCAAGATGAAAGGCCCAACATAAAAATAGAAGCAACAATAATGGACTGAGCATAGCACCAGGAGTTATCCAAGGCATTAGGCCACATTATTTCTACAGGAGAGAGACAGACAGGGTGTGTGTGTCTGTGTGTAAACTGAGGTCAGATATTCCTGCCCAGATTGTCATCTCTTGTGTCCACTACTGATTCCTGACTGTTTGGATATCTCAGATTTACAGGACCACATACTATGTAGATTAAGTTTTATTTTATCTCATTAAGAAATATAAGAAACAAGACAAACAAGACTTGTTTGTTTCTTTGTTTGTTTTAGATTCAGGTGGTATTGAACTTGACACAATTTTGCTACATAATTTTTACTGTTTCACAATAGAAGGCTGTAGGTTTCATAGTAATTTCCCCTCCATTCTGAAATAGCTTCCTAATTTTTTTAGTGGTCATATACTGTAGGTAATTGTATATTCCTCAGAAATGGCTGCAGATACTCAGCTCTCTGTAGGTCTTACCAATACGATATGAAAACAGTGGAAACTTCAAGTAAGGAACATGTATGTTTTATGAGGTAGTTATGCCCATAAACTCTGGTCCATTGTCAGATACTAAGTCTGTGTTGCTACTTTCAAGCTTAGGTGAAAGTTTTCTGTACTTTGATGTTGATTAATATTTAGTTTTCATAACCCCTGAAATCATAGCGATTTTATTTTGGAAATAGGCATCATGCAAGTTGAAGGAGACTGATTTATTTCTTTTATTATTTTCTTCCTTGTGCAAAATGCAAAGAATTTGGAAAAGCAGAGATAATCGCTGTGCATTTGTATGTTAATGTTACCAGGTAATCATCTTGAAAGACTGAATATGATTAACACCTTGAATCATAAACCAGAGAAAATGTACAGCACTTGACAGGGAGTGAAACATCTAATACAGAGTGAAAACATCTGGCCAGGAAATTGTTTTCCAAACACTGAAAATAAGCAATTATCAAGTATTTTACCTGACTATACTCATAACTCTGTTTTAGTGACACTCTGATATTATGCTTCATTTCTCAGCAGCCTAATTTGGGGATAATCACCCTAGATCTATGATTTACACTCTTTCATCTTCCTGCTTGATGTGCATAGCAAGTATTTCTGTGGTGTACTTTAAGGGGGCAATCAAGGCTGGAGATTAAATGAGACACTCTTGTGGCAATCGAAGGGAAGAGCTTCATTTGTCAATTCTCATCAGTGAGCGATCTGTCAGGAAATCCAGGTGGCCCTAAATCAGCTTGAGCTAAACTCATGGAGAAGTGAACCCACATATGCCAATTTTCTTAGCACATCCTAGGTGTTATTTTCAGGACCTTTTCATGAGGCAGATGTATGTACATGCAGCTTTAGGACGTGTCAAATCGTGGTGGCAGATGTGTCGACTAATAAGAACTTAAGATGACACTTACCTATGACATAGATACTATATGTGGGCAGTTCGGATGCACATAAAGAAATCAAGGATTCTTCAAGGAAGATTGGCATTGACTTGTGGTGTCAGAGCTGAGAGCTCCGCTCAAGAAGTTGGCAGTTGTGAATTTTTTAGCAGATCATAACAATCAAACGGGATTCTGCGTGCTGGGATGGAGAAATAGGGGATGATCAAAGAAGGTAGGAAGAGTGAAAGACAAATTCAAATCATTAGTGCGAAATGCAGCCACTTGTGCAGCAAAGTTGGGTGATTCACAGAACAAATCTGTGTTTAGCTGCGTGAATCGAAGTTAGGTAGAAAAAACTTGGCTGGTACTCTGCGTCCTGTTTTGTCTGATGCAAATAAGGGTACCAACGGAGTTGGGATTTTTCCTCTTAATTCTGACCGGCAGAGCTGAAAGCAGCGTGGAGCAGAGGCAGCATTGGCTGAACACAGTGTCTGGTCGCAAGGCTTCTGCTTGGGGAATTTGTGACTGATGCCATGTCCCATATTTAGTATTCCCCAGAAGCTGATATTGCCATGCAAAGCCCGGGAGGGTCCGGCAGGGCACCCAGGACTGTTTTCTTATTACTAGACACAGAGATATTAACAACACAATGTAGAAATAAAAAAATAAAAATAAAATAAAGAAAGAAAGCAAAGCAAAGACGGCCGCCTGCTCTTTTCTTCTCGGCATTATTATTTGTGACAAAGCCTTTGGTCCATTTTTCTTCATAATTTGCAGGACTCCTAATGGGAACAGCACCTCCCAATTACCATGGTTGCCAAAGGCTAATTTGGTTACCCTCAGGATCCACAATAGAGAAGCTGTGTTGGCCCTTTGTAGATATTTGCATACTATACATACCAGGAATGTAAAGCAGCTGCCTAGGCCCTATTCCACTATCATGGCAATTATGGGTCATTAGCTTTTCCTTTCCCCCCACCTTTTTCCCTCTTCTTTTCCTTGTTCTCATCTTCTAAACTCTACCAGGCAGCAGCAGAAGCTGATGTTTTTGCAGGGAGCAGCAGCATGACAGGAGGAACTGCCTTGTCTCATTCAGGGGCCGGGGGCTGACAAACGACCGCCTGAGCGCCGTCCTCCTTTATTCCACGATTATGCTCCTTCTTCTCGTTTTTCTTTCTTGGCGTCCTCCCCAGCAGCATTTGCATGCAGACCTCGTGTGACCATGCACGTGTGTGCCCGTGCATGCGTGTGCGCTTTGTGCTCTCCGCTGGGAAGGCTGCGGCGGGCGAGTCCTGAGACGGCAACAGCCGCGGCACCGGTTGTGAGCAGAAGCATGTGCTTCCCCTTGCCCATTACGTTCCCATCGGACGCTCATAAATTTGGGTGCAGTTTCTGACTTTGGAATATGATTGTGAACTGTTCATGATTTTTATTGTGCTAATAACTCTTTCCTGTAGCTAGCCTCAGCTATGAAGCAGAAACTGCCTTTTCATCTTGGAAATGGAGCTTCCTATCTCAAATCATTCCAGGACATGCCATCAAACTGGCATCCCTAGTGGTCTCTTAGGTGAAAGTTGCAGTAAGAAAATAATGGCACTCTGTCCCTCAGCGAGGAAGCTCAGAGCAGATCAGATCCTGACATTCTAACACAGCTCTAGCAAAAAAAAAGAAAAAAAAAAAGAGGGACGTAAATAAGGTCAGTTTGTTAATGGATGTGATGCGGATTTTTACCTCAGGTGGTGATAGTACTTCACTGTCATATGCCCTATAAGCTATGGAAGATCAAACTGTAGCATTCTATAGCATAACTACAAAACCTTGCTGTGAGAATGTGAGCCTCTTGATGATGAGCCATTTGACAGCAAAGCATTCAAATATGAATGTAAAATGTTGGCTTTCGTTTTAACTTTAGGTAACATGACCTTGGGATGGCTGTACATTCCTTGTCTAGTATCTTCATCATGCCAGAAACCCATACAGGTTCTATTTTAAATTTGTTTCTTTCTACACTGATTTGTCTCTTTAATTGCAGGTTGAGAAAATGTTCTTGGTTTTTACCCGGTGATAGTTCTCTCATTTTGTGAGCTGGAAAAATAAAAGGGAGATTCAAGCTATTTAGTATTTTCATTCTGAAGTATGCTGGAAAGAATTAAAGTCTCAAAATATTTCAAGGAAAGTTTGAAATAATAAAATACATCTAGGAAAACATTATTTTTCACTGCAATTGAATAATTCATAACAAGACATTCAGTAGAATTAAAGGTAAATGGAAGAAGGGAGTTTGAAATAAGAGCAAAGAAACCTTACAATGAGATCGTAAAAAAAATAATCTGAGTTCTGCATCTTTTTTTTTTTTTGTTTGCAATTAGCGCCAATCAGCATCTTCTGCAACAATTCTCGTACTAATAGGACAGCATTTTCAGAAGAAGACCTGCTGGAAATTTTTTAAAAACTCTATGAAATACTTGAAATACATGATTTCCTCCTGGAATTCTGTTGTATCGTTTGACAGCTGATTTCAGACCTTGTTTGCCTTATGCAGTCCCTATTTGCTCTAAGGCTTGCTTCTTTTAAACTTTCAGGAGGAGTTCAAAGAGCTCCAAGCCATAAATTAATGCATTTTAGACCCCCTTGTGTGATTTTAGGTGACAATTGTTTGGGGAGAGAAAGCACAAAGTGAGATTTGTAAGGGAGGTGGAATTTGAGTGTTACAACTATACAGAAGGGTTTACGTAATGGTCTTGTTTAACTCGTTTCAACCTGGAGGTTGTTCATCAAGTTCCCTGGTGTTGGCACATCTGAGAGATGACCTGCCCTGAGCACATTTGCTCTGCAGATGTTCTCAGGGAAGGCTTTTATTTCACTGTGGAAGCTGAAGTTCTGTTCAAGCTTGTAGTCAGCAGGTGTTCTAGTGCTGCGTAGTGGCCAATATGCTCAGTTTCTTGGAGAGGTGTTTTGTTATGTCGCGTAACTTCCATGCTGTGGCAGTTCTGATACAGACATAAAAGTTGAAAAAAGCAAACAAACCACAAACTGGGAAAGTTTTAGAACTTCTGAGGGGAATATTTTAGACCATGCATCAAAACAAATGAGTTCTGAATCTGGAGGGGTAAAAATACTTGTATACTTAGAAATCTCAGTGTAAGAAATTACTGTTGTCTTGTTTTAGTTTTTTGTTTTCTTGTATTCATGAATTGTTGACTTTATAGAGGGAGATTTAATCAAGATAGTTCATTAACAGTTCTGCATCCAAAGAAAAAAGTGCTAATTTAATTAAAAATTAGCAGATGAGAAGGATAGTTCTAAATTCAAGCAGTGAAGGAACATTGAATGCTCAAAGGACCTGGCCTGCTTATACTTTAAGTGGCATTTTCAGTTAGATTTGAAGAGAGTCAAGATAAGTGCAGGGGCCTGGATAGTTGTAAGTGCTTCTGAATATTCAAAACAAGCCAAAACCAGGAGGGATAAAGAAGACTGGTGATTGGTGTTTGAAACGAAGTGAAATATCTTCAAGAAATGTTTGAGTCATGCTGAGTTACAAATCTAATACCTTTAAGTCTATGCTGAACTCGGTACAAAAATTCAACTACAATTTTACTGTTTGGAAGAGTTTAAAACCACCGTTTCATATCACATGTTCCAAATATGTTTAGGTACTCCATTTAATTGATACACTACATGTAACCTGAAAGTTACACGTGTCAAAGCTGGCTCCTTCAGTCTCTCTAAACAATCAGACGTACTTCAGGAATATCTGATGTATGAAAAATGTTGAAGTAAAGCAGTTAAAACTATTCACAGATGAAATCAGAGCTCAGCCAGTGGTCAGTCAAAAGCACATTGTGGTTTGAAGAGGAGCTTGAAGGCAGAAGATGGCTTTGGCCATTGAAAAGTGTGTTTCATTTACAAAAGGATTAAACAGTATTGCATTTATTGTGTGTAATGATCTAATAATCGTGGAGAGATAAAATTGCTTTCATTAGATTTTCATTGAATGACATTGTAAAAAGGAGCTTTAAAGGCTCTTCCTTGTCATTTGATCCAAACGAAAGTCTCGTACTCATGTTGTACCTTCTCAAATTCTTTAATGTGGAAATTTCAGGAGTTTTGACATATTTATAGTACTGAACACTGAAAAGATCAGTAGGTTATACAATTTCTCTTTTTTAATAAGTTATGGTAAACAGCATCCATATTTTTGTACAGCACAGCCCTATTGCTCTTTTGAACAGTGTGCTGACAAAACAATTTCAGTATAATGAAACAGCTCACTGCAACTTCTCTAGAGAAAATAAAACTGAATTTGATGGCCTGGATGTTACTGACAAGACATTTTATCATGAATACTGTTAAAGTTCCACTGTTCTTGTTAGATTAGTTTAGAAACAGCAAAATATATAAGTTGCCTTATTTGTTCAGCGTGAACTTTGCATTGCACAGTGAATATTGATGTAAGTAACAGAAATCTACAGAACTCCGGAGCATTGGGTGACTTTAAAAAGCCCCAAACAACCACCGTCACCCCCCCAAGTTTCCCCCC
>WEIS01051322.1:244-15966 GCA_013389965.1 Todus mexicanus | reverse complement strand
ATGTTAAAAGCCCAAGAACCTATGGCAGAAGGGCAAAAACTTCAGCGTCCAAGATGAACAAAAGGATATGCAGTGTGATATTCTCTCTGATAGAGCACTAGCTTAGTCAATGTCTAGAAAATACGAAACACGGAACAGAATAAAAGGAGCCACATTATTTCTTCACAGTTTCTGAGTGCTGCAAGTATACGGGCAAAGAGAATTATGACAATCCTGTTAGCACATAAGAGATCCTTACAGAGCTACAGACAGTGCTCCCACAAAAGCTGAGTTGACAGCCTACATGAAAGCAAGTGAAATAGCACTTCTCCCAAGCTGGCTGTTATTATATAAGTCATTGTGTTGCTATAGGATTTTTAGCAACTATGAAACTGTGCTCTAGACAGTACAATATTTAATCCTTTATTTTATATTTGGTAAAATGTATAACTATATAATTATGAAAAGTACTTTTCCTACTTTGAAATTATGCTAGTGCCTCGAATATTCACTGTAGTATAAATGGTGATTTAATGTAGCTATAGACAAGGCAAGCATTTGGAAAACTAAGTAAGGTGACTTTATAGACAACTGATGTCCTCCAAGTGGAGTGTTGCACAGTCTGCTTTCAGCATTAAGATAAATAAAAGCAAGACCACTGGTTTGAGACAGAAGGAACCGTATCAGTCTAACAGTGGATTGATATAAAAACTTCCATGTCTGTTCCCTTGAGTGATGGTGACTATCTGAAACACAACTGAAAAGTCTTGACAGCACTAACAAAGGTAACTGGCAAATTGCCTTAAGAGTACAGTCATATGCTTTCAGTTAAAAATATATGGCATTCAAGTTGAAAGCAAGCTCAGGAAAAGTTTAATGGCTGCAAGCACAGCTGCTACAGTATATGATAAAATCACAATGAAGTCTAATAAAAAAAGAAACTGTTGGATAAAATGTAGATGGAGAAACATTGTAGGACAGAGGAAACAGTCTGGGGAACAGGGAACAGTATGCTTAACAGATTACATAAAGGTTGTTTAAGAACGTAAAAAAAACCAAAACAAAACACACCCAAAAATCAACCAAACAACCAAACAAAAAACCCACAAAACACACCAAAATATTCCAAACAAACAAAAAGCCAAAATCAACAAAACCCCACCTCAAAACCACAGAATGATATTTTACTCTGGCCTCTATGAATAGCAGCATTGAGAAGTTATCAAGACACATTGTACATGCTAAAACAGAGACCAGGAGAAGCAGGAAAATATGTGCAGGTGGTGCAGGAAAAGCCAAACCAAAGCGAGTATATGTATACACATATAGAATCTGTGGAAAACTGTTTTCTTCTATGATTATTATTCCGTTTTCTGTGAAATAGTTTCTTCTGAAAGAAGATTGCACTGACATGCATTGACTGCACATCAAAGATGATTTAGTGTCAGGTGCAGTACACCTGATTTAACAGTGACAATCAACAGATTTAATGAACATTAATTTAAACAGTCTTCAGGAGCATTTATTTAGTTATTTCATGGAAAGCAAATTTCCTAATTTTCATTAGTCTCAGAAACCCTGATCTCATGGATTGCTAAATTAAGGACTGAAAAAGGTTACAGGGTAAGATCCCAATTATACATATTTCGGGGACAAGGTGCATGGCAGATGCAGTGAAATACAACCTGTCACCTTCTGACACTCATCTAACTTAACACAGGGAACAAGGAGGTCTTTGACATCAGGAATTCAGGAAAGAAGAATTCAGTGTCTGCAGAAATATAAGCAGTCCTACATAGAAACAAGAGTTAGCATAACATGGGGTCCTGGAAGCAGCGATAGCTTCAGGTGAATGATGAAATATGAATTTCTATCAAGTACTGTGGCTGCAGGCACTAACAGTTGCCCAACAGCTTCCTTGTAGCCTTGTAAGGTTGTTATCCCCCCTGGAAACATCCTGAGGAGGAACGGACAACTGCACTTTCACCAGCAAGTAGAACATAAAAGAAACGTATGCTCAAATTTGTCTACTAAGGTTGCACACAGATAAAAGTCGCAGATAGACAGGTAGGTCCCAAGACAATATAATGTCAGAACAAAAGTACTTAATGCCAGAGTCTCAAAAGTTAAGTAATGCAGTTCCAAGCATTGCAATGCTACGACCTGATTTTGTAACAGGACTTGTGTTTTGAGGCACAAAAAGGAATAACAAGAATAACACAAATACAGACATTACAGGAAAACTAAGGATAGGGGAGGAGGAATTAAATAGGATTAATCATATTACCTTCATATGCTAGCTTTTTACCTGAGGCATGAGAGAGGCATAAAACTCTGAGATAGATTCAGAAAGCAATTCAAGTTTCAGGAGGGAAATATATACTTAATTCTCAGTCAACTAATGAAAAAACAAAAAAAACCACAAACAAACAAACAAAAAACCCCAAACCCAAACTACAAAAATATCAGATAAATACTGATAAATGTCACTGCTTTGCTGTGTGCCCTTAAAGGAAACACTGTTGCTTGAACATATGTTACACAAAGGCTAATGCATATAAATAAGCAAAGGGCTCCTTATAAAGTCCTTTCTAATAATTTCACTACAGCTCTAGGAGAAAGTGTATGGAAGCATTGCTCTCTCACCTAATTCATGGGGTGTTTAGAGGATTAATTAGTTAATGTTTATACCGGGCCTTGGAGATCAAAAGAACAGCACAAACACCAAGTACTACTGTAAGAGGCCACAAGAAGCAGGAAATGAGAATCCTTATCTCATAAAAAGGAAAAGGTTGGTGCTTGTTAGTTACCAATTGTTCCCCTCATTTGTTAGGTCTTTCATTCAGGAAGACCCTATTTACATTCTTCTTTACGTTGTTAAGGGTTACATTTCAACAACTGTGAACTAGAACTAGTAACAATAGCTCTTCAGACCATTAGACAGCTCAGAAGAATATCATAATATTACTGTTACTCATCAGCACCTTTTGTTTCTCTGCAGTGGAGGAAAAGGTAGGTGAGAAGATTCAGTAAGAACATATGTTGAGTGTTATAATTCTACCATTGATGTAACCATTCAAAAGTCTAAAACAGTGGAGGAGAGTAAACACCACAGACCAGAAGATGATTTCAGTAGCACATCTACAGGTAGATGGAGTCTTTAAGCAACAGCTGCTTCTCCTCTGAAAGATCAGGCACAATTTGCTAGCTTGTGAACAAGCGGCTGTTTGCCTTTATGGGCATGCTAGGGTCAAACCCCAGAGCTGCAGATGTGCAGTAGCTACAGCAAAGGTTTATAGTCTGTTGGGAAAACCAGATCATTAGGAAGTCCATTCAAAAAGAGATAACATTTCCAGGTGAAAAAGGAAAGTTTGTCAAAGAAACCTTAGAAATGGAAGATCATTCCAAATTGTTTTATGTAAAAGTTCACATTACTTAATCATTGTGGCCCAGGCTTCCCAGAGTGTTTTCAGTTTGTGTCTGGTAGGGTTTTGGTAGTAGAGGAGGGGATTATTGGCATGGCTTCTGTAAGAAGCTTTTAGATGCTTCCTTGGCTCTAAATTGGACCTTCCTCTCACCAAGGCAGAGCAAATCGTCTCCTCTATGATAACATATTTAAGAGAGGAAGAAAGTGTTGGGTGAGTTCTTTTGTTTTCGGGGAGTCTTTTGTTTTAGCAGAGGAGTGGGATGGCAAAGAGACAACTATGCAGACACAGAGGTCAGTGAGAAAGGAATAGGGGAGGCACCCTGGAGCAGACATTCCACTTTGGCCTGCAGTGAGATGACAGGCTGATGCTCTGCAGCCCTTAGAGATCAATGGTGGAGCAGAATCCCATCTGCAGCCCATGGAGGACCCCATGCTGGAACAAGAGACCGCTCCTGGAGAAGGCCAAAAAAGACTCTGAGGGAAGCCCATGCTGCAGTGGTCCATCACTGGGAGGACTACAGCCTATAGAAGAGACCCATGTGGGTATGAGAAGTTCATGGAGGAATGCCTCCCTTGGAAAGGACATCACGTAGCAGTAGGGGACAACTGTGAGAAATTTCCCCCTGAGGAGGAAGGAGCAGCAGAAACAACATCGGATTTGCAGCAACCCCTATTCCCTGCCCTACTGCGCTATTGGTGGGTAGGAGGTAGAGAACTGGAAGCAAGAGATGAGCCTAGGAAGAGGGAAGGGGAGAGAGGAAGGAGTTTTTAGATCTAGTTGTATTTCTCACTGGGCTACTCTGATTTAATTGGTAAATTGTTCGTGGGTTTGTTTAAATTAAATTGATTTTGTTTCCTAAGTCGAGACTGTTTTTTACCCATGACCTTAACTGCTGAGTGAGCCCACCCTGTGCTTTGTCTTGACCCTCAAGCCTTTGTTGTATTTTCTCCCTCCCATGCCACCAGAGAGGGGTAGGAGTGAGCAGCTCCTTGGTGTTTTATTGCCACCTGACACAGGGATAAGATACATGCCAGCCCTCATGGTGCTACAAGAATAGGAACCCTTTCACTGGGAATCTCCTATACTAGCAAAAAGTGAGGTAAAGTATCCAAAGCTCTTTCAGCTTCCTGCATTTTTAAAATAAAATATTTCAAGAAATATCCCTGCTTTCTAATCTGCTCACAGTGAGGCTTCGCTTTTCATTTTGAGTGCTTCACTCTTCTGACTCAACTAAATGTATTATTTTAATTTTATATGGTGGGGGAAAAAAGCAAAGAAATTCATTAAGAGCCACCAGTAATTTAGTATTCAACTACACACTACATACATTCCCAGTTGCATTTGCAACTGGTGAAATTGCAGTCTAGAGTTCTTACATCTTTTATGTTCAACCATGCAGCAAACATACACTAAGGAAAAACAAAGCACATGAGTTTCAAACGCCTGCAGGGTAATGTTCAGTACCTCTGTTGAGATATCCCGTTGTTCCACTTGCCTCCTCAGAGTACTTCAAGCTGAACTGCTTCTTCTGTCAGGAACATAAAAATCATCAACTTTAGCTGAAGAAAGTGAAGATCCTTGGGAAAGACAGAAGAGGAAATTTGAATGATGTCCCAGGGCTCCTGGACCTGGGGGACTTCTGGCTTGCCTTGGTCATCCTGTATATTTGTTTTAATGCACAAAGTGCAGAGCCCTGACCTCCTCAAAAAATTAAATTCCTGAGAAGAGAGATTTCTATCCACCAACAGAACAGGATTCTGTCAGAAACTTGTTAGCCTGAAGCTTCATTGTAAATTTTTCTTTCACTCCCTCCTTTTGGTCAGACTGAATCACCACCCCCCCCCAAAAAAAAAAAAACAAACAAAAAACAAAAAAACCCAAAAAAACAGTGCTCACCAGCAGTTATTTTGGTGTGGAACGATAGGACCTTAAACAAATCTATTGGGTTACAGGAAGCCCTAAACTAACTTGACTGTCAGATGCATCATAGCTTAGTTAACACAAAAGCATAGCAGCAAAACAATTAAAGCATTCTGCTTCAGGTCCTAATTGTGGTCAAGACTCATTGGGAACTATCAGAAGGACCTGCTTCCATTTAAGCTGGCTCCAAAGAGATATCATCACCAGGTAGGAGATTTAAATGCTGTCCTCATTACTCCTTTGAGCATAACTGGAAACAGGTGCAACCCTCTTTAACCCAAATTAATCTGTTAGGATGTCTTGGTCTCAAGCAGCCTGCAGGTAGCAGTAAGCCTATTAACGGTAAATGGGGAATTTGTATAAAAGTCGGTTTAGCTGTAGGCCACTCAGTAACTTCTGATCTTATGATAACTGTAAGTTACTAGAAAAGCTGGAGTATTTCCCAGACTACATTTATATAGGTTTGAAATCTTGTTCAGTGTAACTGCACGTTCCGGAAATAATGAATCCTTTCCAATGCTAGAGGTAACATGCTTAAGCTTTTCTTGTTCTTTTCCTTTCAATAAAACTGGGGCAGATCCACCAGTTTCTAAAAGTTAAAGGTTTGCACAGAACAACAACAAAAAAAAGCATGTTGAAAGCCAACCTTGTCCATTTCCCTCCACTCCGGGAAGAGAAAGCTCCTAGCAGGATTAATGGTTCCAAATGGCTAGGGGGAAAGCTGTAATCTGCATTTAAATAGAAAGATTCCCAAGTGCCCAGGTATTAATTTTTCTTTTTATAGCAGGAAGCAGAACATATTTTATGTGTACATGTTAATGTTAAAAGGACATTGTGGTGCAGGCCTGTGTTTTATCTCACTAGTGCACAGGCATCTGGGTATAACTTTATCTGTCAGAATAACGTTGAACATTTTTCCTGAGCAACATCCTAAGAAGCAAGTATGTCTAGAAGGCAGAATTGTGTGGGGCCGTTACTCTGCAGCTAACGTAGAAAGCAGACAATGCAGTCAAAGGAGTAGGTTCATAGAAGCTCATGTGCAGGGGCAGCACCAAACGAAGTATGAAAAAAGAACTGGGCAGAGCCACCTGACTCACAAAATCCTTGCTATTGCACATAATTCACGCCTTCCTAACATATGAAATGATAACAAATCAAAAAAACCTACCCAAAAGCCAAATCACCCATAAAAGAGAAAATCCATTGAGATCTTAAAGTAATGTACACCTGAATAATAAAGTGGAACAAAGGCTATGCAATTCCCAATCAAAAACCTTGGGAGGCCACATAAAACTGATAGGCACAAAACTTGAGGGATTTGAAGGAATCTGAGCAGATTTCCCTGAGTATGTAAAATCCCTCACTGCATTACTACTGATGAGATAATATTCAGATAACTATGTCAGGTGAAATTGCTTAATTAGAGCTCTAATTAGTTTCCAGCCATTCAGGAAAAAAACAAACAATCCAACATTAAGACAAGTCTCATATTTTAATTAAGAATTCATTTTTGATAAGCAGGTGATTCTATTAGTCACTGACAGCTACATGGAGGATGGCATATTAATGTGTTTATATTTTTGCATTACCATATATTCGCATCCAAATCAGCTTGGATGTGTGACATATTTAAGGCTCCATTCTGACAGATGCTTCATCACATGAGTAATCCCATGGGTTTAACATGAGTAAATGTTTGTGATTTAGAGACCCATTTAGACTTCATTGCTATTAAATGAACTTGCACTGTGACTATGACCCCTCAAAAATGGTTCAGGTCCCATGTGTTATATGTTTCATCAAGGTCCCTGTAGACTAGAAGGTCATGGTTACTCTCTCTGATGCAATGAATCTAAGGTAGCTTATGGAAAGTGAAACAGCTTTTCCAGGTACTCTCTGGTGTGCAGAGTATCTGTAACCCTGTTACTTACTGCTTTCTTCTGAAAAGTGAGAGGTCTGGAAAGAAACTGCACATATGCAGGCCTAGCTATCTCATCTTCTCACCCAGCCTTTAGGAAAATAAATGTTACTGCTGCATAGTGTTTGCTTGGTGTCTTAATTGTGAGCTAGAGACAGTTGTGAAAGAATAGAAAAACATGATCTTTCTTATACACACAGTGGTAACCTCCATTAAAACAAACCAAAAAAAACCAACCAACAAAAATCTCCTGAGATATCTTCAGTATTTAAATATCTATTGAGCATGCAAGGAGTTTCTGGCTCACAGGTAAATTGTTCTTCAGGCAAATGCACATCTTTTGCATCCAGCCTTGTTCCTCTGTTTCTGCTGGATAGTGCCCAGAAGGCTTTTAGAGAATGCATTGCAGCAAGCTGCAGATTCTGACTCTTCCCTAGGGCTTCCCTCCTATGAGAAGTCAGCTGGTTTCACTTGCTACAAAAATATCCTCAAAAAGTTCAGCCAAAACAGCTTGGTAGAAATTAACCAAAGTTACTATATTGTGAAACATAACCCCCTTCTATGTCCTATTTCATATGAAAGTCTATTTTTTTCCATTACTTAAGTATTCTCTTTTGTTCTTTTAAAGTACAGCATTAATGAAATGATGATTAATGAGTTATTCCACTCTTTCCTCTTTCTCATTGTTGCACTGAACCTGCTTTTGTTAATTGCTAAAATATTTAAAAATCATTCAAGTAGTTAGCTCCTTATTAACAAACATCTGTTATTTCCAAACTTCTAAGAGCCTGAAAAAATGGTACGTAGTGAGATAACATTTATGTACCTGTGCATCTCAACCCCTAGGGCACCATACAGCCCCTCGTGTATACTGCCTTCCTAAAACATTGCCAGACTTCTCGTCTTGTTGTAAAAGTGTGAGTTTTTCATCTGGGCAAAGCAGCTGCTTCCACGTTGCTGAAGTGCCACCCAGTTTCTAGTAAGGCAGCACTGTGAACAACTAGATCAGGACTCTGTAACTGAGTTTTGTGCTTGCGTGATGAGGCAATGATGTAGATTAGACCCAAGTATTTTTGTGGACCTATATAGATTTCTGTGATGTTTGTATTAATCTCATGGTCAGAATTGAAGCTTCTAGAGATGCTTTCAAGCCTAAGAGGAGATTGTGCTCTAAATACATAATAGCTGTTAATAAATAATTATTAAAATATTTTAAATTCTAAACAATCTCATGTTAATATCCATAATAATAAAGGATATTGTTTTTCATACAGAGGGTAATGTGCAATAAACATGCAATTTAATGGCAATTAGGTCAGATTAAAAAATCAGTGTGAAGTATTAAACTATCATTCCCTTATATGATTTAAAGCACAGCTTCCATCTGAGCATTAAAGATACACTAATTCCAAAATTAGACCATGGATTGCTACTGAAAGCCCATGGCTTCTATCTGAGCCATGGGAGGGCAAGCATTCTTGCTTTCATTCTTCAGCTGCTTACAAATCTCTCCCTGTTTTCTTCCTATAAAGAAAAGTGCTTAAAAGGGAAATGACACAAGAGTAGAAAAAAAGTAGCTGGGGACTGTAAGGTTGACATCAGCCGAAGACCTGGGACAGGTTTTATTTTTCCATAGGAGAACAGCCAATGGTGTTTACTTTAAAATCAATTTGACCTCAGACCACTCCAGGTGTATGCAATCACATATAAAATTCCCATACAGACACCTCTGCCTTGGGTAAGCTGATCGGTGATATTTATTTATCTGTCTCATCCTTGATGGAACTTCTTCATGTTTACCATAATGTAATTCCATTGAGTTGTCAGATCACTGGTTTTCTCATATCGTGATCCGATTATACTTGGAAAGTTTCAATTTTGAACGATATTTCGTATTTCCTATAACCTTAAGTCATACCCTAAGCAAAATTTATTTAAGAACTGACAATTCAGAGTACTATCAAGGCAATACAGCAGTGATGAAGGTGGCAGCTTTGAGTCATGCTGTGTATTGTGTGACCTCGGAAACTTGCAGCCACCGATTCTGTGAATTTTAAAGCAAAGCAGATGAAGAATGACTTTTCAGCTTCTTCAAATACAGCATGTGTTGCCTATATGCAGGTTGTTTTGTGAGAAACCTGGCACCCTGAGTTGCTCCTGAATATGGCTTGCCAGTGTGCAAATAAAAGCCCAAAGAAATAAATAGTTTAGTAACAACTGCTTATTTTAGATTTACACTGCTCTACTAAACCCTTGAAATAGAATTGGACATCTCAATTTCCCCACCATTCCTAAGGACAAAATATGATAATGTCAAAAAATGTGAATCTGGCTCTGAATTCTCAATTTCAGGTTAGATTTCTCTGTTCTTAGGCCCTGAATACTGGATATCCAGCAATATTTTTCAAGTTTGGGGGTTCCTGCTAATAAGGCTCATGTCACTGTGGTTTTTAGGCCAGCATTAAAAGTCACTTGGCAATGCAGTTCTAGTTCAGCAGATCTTTTTTTCCTTCTATACAAAATGAAAGGCTATTTGTAAGGGGGTTTTTGTTGATAAGACTAACCAGAACAGAATAAGTATAGTATTTCTTGTCTTTCAATATTTTATAAAGTATTCTGATAACTATTTTAAATATATTAATAGCGGTGCTAGATGTCATTGTTTTTCTTCTTGTGGACATGTTAGTAAAGATATAAATGGATTCAGTTCACTCAGTGAAGAAAAATACAATCAGTATTGTTTTTCAAGTACATCATGGGTACACCACATATGTATAAAATCATATATTGGTATTGAGTGTAATATATGAAACGGGATTATTTTCATCTCACTCACGTAGTCCATTTATTATCTCTAAATGTAAAATATTCCAATTCCATAATGGATTTCTTTGTATTTATAAAAAATATATCATACCTATTGTACAGACAGTAATGAGAAATGTATAGATTTTCTGACTCAACCTGTCCATCCCAGTTTTTTTAAATTGAAGACAGTTTGCTGGGCCTTAAAGCCCTGGGACAAGCTTGCTGTATGTTAGCGTGCCCTGGGAGACTCTCTCAGTCATACAGGGAAATGACCTCCAAGAATCAATGAAGAACACTTGGTTTAGGTGGGACCATCTGACAGTGAATAAGCCTCATGAAATTGCTGCAGAGGAACATGCAGAGAGTAATAAATTCTTTCTCCAGTTGCAGTACCCAGAACATTAAAAGCTTTATAAATGACACCCAAAATTTTAACAAATTACACAGACTATTCATCTGTGAAGGGATATTTTCATGTTCCACCATAATATACCAGTAGCTGAATTCTTCCAAAGTGTGGATGATAGCTCGTTCTTTGAATACTGAGAATACTACATGCTGAATCACCTGTGTTGTACACTCCTGAGTTTAGTAAACCCCAACTAATATTAGCAGTCTGCTAGAAGCACTTCTTATCAAACACATAGTTTTCTTTAAAGCATTTGTTTTTTTGGTATCAGGCTACTAGTTTCCAAGTGGATATAAGGTATTGTCTTGTATTTCAAATTTTAGTATCTGACACCCTGACTCAGTATGATCCCTTGGAAAAGGAAGTTTCATGTAAGTTAAAAACATATGCATGTTTTACAGCAGCTATAAGTTCTTATGAAAAAGTGATATATTTTTATTATACAAGGGATACTGGTAGTTCATAACAGACTCACAATGTTCAGTGATTCAACGCCTGCTATGTACTTAAAGTGTTTGCTTAAGAGGTAAAAATTGCTGCAAAAATGTAAGTTGCAGTAATGGTGCTACTGCAAGACATTTTTGCCAGCCACAGTGAATGATTTCTAAATGCCACAGTGTGATTAAGCTGTAAGGCACAACAGGTTATATTATAGTGTGAAGCCCTAGGTGTGCTGAAATTACCTTTCAACAGCTCACCCGGGAGTGTCTCTGGGAGATTATAACATGACAACTTTACTGTTTTTTAAAAATGAATAAATGAAGTCATTAAAAGGCATTTTTTTCCCAGATAAGTGAAGTGCCTTCCATCACCCAGTGTGCAGTCATTAGGTCTAATGTGCTTTTCTGCAGAAATATTTCAAAATGATCCAGGGTTCCCTTCCATGCTATTGTGGCAAAAGGAAGATTTGCTACAGGAATCTTGATTCTCTCCGAACTAAGGATGTTTGCACAATTACCCAACTTACTCAGTTTCCAGAATCTACAAAACTGTACTAGCAAGAGGCCCACTGTTTCCTAAAACGTATTTTGCTCCAAATCTCTTGCTATTTCAGTCCGTAAGTTTTTCCTCCCCATTTATTTCTTCCAAGAACAAGTAATATCTTAGGTCTCACCAACTGTCTGCTCTATAGCATGTCTGATTCCTCAGGAGTTGTTTTCAGTGGAGAGCATTTTGAAAACCTGTACCATAAGGCCCACTAAGTGTTCATCGTCTTTTTTTTTTCTTTTAATTAAGCAATGTGGCACATCAATCTCCCCCTTATTTGAGGGAATACACACTCTAGGAAAACAAACCAGAGAGTTATGGTAAATGGAGTTAAAACCAGTTGGCGACCAGTCATGAGTGGTGTTCCTGAGAGCTCAGGTTTGGGACAGGTCCTGTTTAACATCTTTATCAGTGATTTGGATGAGGGAATTGAGTGCACTCTCATTAAATTTGCAAATGACATGAAATTAGGTGGGAGTGTAGATATGATTGAGGGCAGGAATACTCTACAGAGATATCTGGATAGGTTGGACCAATGGGCTAAAGTCAATTGTATGAGGTTTAATAAGGCCAAGTGCCAGGTCCTGCACTTGGGTCACAACCCGCTGCAGCACAACAGGCTTGGGGACAAGTGGCTGGAAAGCTGCCTGGATGAAATGGACCTGGGATATTGGTTGACAGCCAGCTAAACATGAGCTGGCAGTGTACCCAGGTGGCCCAGAAGGCCAACGGCATCCTAGCCTGTATTGGAAATGGCGTGGCCAGCAGGACTAGCGAAGTGATTGTGCCCCTGTACTTGGCACTGGTGAGGCCTCACTTTGAGTACTGTGTTTTGGGCACCTCAATATAAGAAAGACATCGAGGTGCTAGAATGGGTCCAGACAAGGACAGCTAAGCCAGTGAAGGGCCGGGAGAACAAGTCCTATGAGAAGTGGCTGAGGGAATTGGGGCTAGTTAGTCTTCAAAAAAAGGAGGCTGAGGGGAGATCGTATTGCTCTCTACAACTACCTGAAAGGATGCTGTAGTGAGGTGGGTGCTGGTCTCATCTCCCATGTGAGTAATGACAGAATGAGAGGGAATGGCCTCAAGTTGAAACAGAGGAGGTTTATACTTGACATTAGGGAAAAAAAAATCACAGAAAGGGTTGCCAGGCATTGGAACAGGTTGCCCAGGGCAGTGGTTGAATCGCCATCTCTGGATGTGTTTAAAAGCTGCATAGATGTGGTCTTTGGGGACATGGTGCAGTGTTGGACTTGGTAGAGTAGGGTAAATGGCTGGATTTGATGATCTTAGAGTTCTTTTCTAACCTAGACGATTCACTGATTCTGTGAAACTGAAGGTAAAAACTACATTTGTATACTCTTGTGTGTTGGTTGAACTCAAAGATGCCATGCTGCAATGATTCCAGCCCAGCAAACTGTAAGACCTTTGCAGACTATGGGTAACAGCTCAAGGATACAACTAGAAAATATGACTGAGAGCAGATAAGGTCTATCTACATAGCCCTGCATTGAGGCTCTTTTCTGATCAAGACATGGTGCTATAATCCCAACTGTCCAGAATAGCACAACATCAACATTTGGTTCAGATCTCACCAGGGAATCTCAGGAACAACAGAGCTTTTCCCCTCTTCCCTCTGCTTCAGAACCAGAGTGCTGTTGGCTCTGAGGTGAGTTGAAACATGAGCTCTTTTGGACTAGCTTGAGTAGTGGTCAAGCCTCTGTCATCACTTTTGCAGCAAATATTGCAGGGTGGAATACTTGACCCTCAGCAGCTCTCTAAGAAACCAATGTCCTCTCCGCAGCTCTGTCATTCAACCTCTGCCTTCTCTGCTGCATCCTGTGCCCTGGAGAGCTGTCAGAAAGTTTATCTTCTGGCAAAAATATAAAAATAAGCTCTTTAAGGCAAAAGGAATGATAGTTAAAGGTAAAGGCAAGCTTAGGGGCAGCATGAAGTACTAAAGCACAGCAGTAGCAGGTTTGGAGTCTTTCATTAAACCTACTTAACAAGTTAAAGTACATCAGACCTATCCAGTTCTGCACATGTGAGATAAGCCACAGTGCTGTTGTAGTTTCTCCTTTACTTCTTTTTGATCACGTCACACTTTTCATTATACTTGCACATCAACTTTTAAGTCAGCTGCAAGCTCTTAAAGAACAGCTTAGAGCAATGTGTGTCTGTAGTTTGTCTAATACCAAGGAGGTTTTGGGGGGCTGTTATCCCTTATGAAAAATATTCATTGCAGAGGCAGTTGTGCAGCACCCTCTGTGGGCTCCCGGGAGAAAAAGTCCTAGCTGTATTCAATGAACAGGGATTTCCTCAACCTGTGTGAAGAGAGACATGGGGTTAGTCCTCTACACTAATTACACCTTCTAAACTCAGTTGTACATGGTTAAAGTAGGAAAAATATGAAAGAAATAACAGAATCAATGCTTGCAATGGTTCTGTCCCTAAGCAAAGCTGAGGACCCTTGTCATCTACCTTTTATGATTTATGCTACAAATAAATCCACAGTGTTAAAAACCTACCACCATCTTTCCACAGTGCGGACAGCAAGAAATTATCCTTATGTTGGTGCCAGAATGAGTCACACTTGTCATGTACAGTTTGATAACGCCTCACTGGTGACAACACAAATGTTACATCCATCCAACTGCTATTTCTACTCACACAGGAGGGCAGTTACTGCAAGCATTTTAGAAATTCTTTCTACAATAATTAAAGGGGGTTAGCTATTTGCAAAATCCCTAGACTACCTCATATAATACCTTCTATTTCATTTTGAAAAAACTACAATTTAAATAAAATGAAAATACTCCTCTAATATAAAGGTACAGCATATCCCAGAACTTAATACAGTGTGTGAAAACTAATTTGAGGGTGGTTTGGATTTGTTGTTGGTTTTTTGGTTTGGTTTGGGGTTTTTTGTTTTCTTTTCTCATTGTAGCTTGCATGCTATTGCTAGAGATTAAAGTTAACATTAATTTACACTATACAGTGTATTCCAAACCTGATTTTGGAAAATTAGATTTTACAGACATTGAAGTATATCACCTTCTACAGTTGGCTTTAAACATTTTGAAGAACAGTACCTTTTCACATTTTATTTTGGCACCTGGATCCAATTGAGTTATTTGTTTTGATGGAAAAGGCTGTAAGAAGAAATTCCTCTACTGGAAAGAAAAGAGCTGTCATAATTTTCATGGCATATATGCAGCTCATAAGCAAAAGCTTTTAGTACAGTATATATCTCTCAAGTGTTACAAAATTAGCCAGTTTGGTTGGATGTACTATATAAGTGAAAGACAAGTTTGTGGTAGCTGTCCCAGAACTGAAAGCTGGAAGTAACATGTTCCTTTTTTTCAGCTGTCCTCCACCAACACAGACCTCTTCAATTTACTACTTTCTCAAGTGGTTTAGCAGACTAATTTTTAAATGATTCACTGCTGGAGTTTCTACTGCTTCCCTCTAGAGACTGTATCAGTGATGGATGTCACCATTAGAAAGTACATCAGCGGTTGGGTTCAAATAGTTTTTGTCCAGTTTCATCTCAATATTATTTCATGAGCCAAATTACAGAAATCCTGCCCCTACTTGGCTGCCACATTGCTCTTACTTGCCTTATTATAGTCTCTTGAAAACCACAGCAGGACTGTTGTCTCTTTGAACCATGTTTAGTATAAATAATTTTTAAATGATTGTTTCTACTTTGCCAGTTTGCAGTCTCTTCAGATTTGACATACATGAAGCTCTAAGGAGACAGACATAATGTAAAACTAAGCCTATGCAAATATTTTGGTACTTATAAGCAGATGAGTGCACCAATAATTAACCTACCTTTTTTATGTTATTTTCTCATCAGCCATCATAGGTTTGTTAGTCATAAATTAGCTAAAAAGATTTTCAAGCGTGACTGGGGCCTTACACAGTAGCCTTTCTAAACCCTCAGCTGCTGTTTGTTGTAAACATTTTTTCTTGTACAGAAATACACAAACATAGTCATGGTATATCACTCAATCCTGTTCAAAACAATAGAAAAACCTAAGTCACCTGCTTGAATCTAACAAAAAAACTCCCTTACAGGTTTCTTATTAAAAATCTTGGCTCTGTATCCAATGTTTGTCACAAAAGCTAAGGTGGTAGGATGTACATAGATATGGCTAAAAAATAAGATGAAAATTACAAGACACTGTTCAAAACTACTGGTACCTCCTCATTTAGAACCCAGAATCCAGGTCACAGGATCTTGATGAAGAAAGCCAAGGATTTTCGG
>WEIS01051307.1:0-18070 GCA_013389965.1 Todus mexicanus | reverse complement strand
TTTTATCGCTCTTTTTTTTTTTTCTTTCCACGTGAACTTTCCTTCCTCTTGCTCTGCACAAATATGAAGGTCTTTTGTTTCCCAGGGAATTGGGTCGAAGCGGTGGGATTGGAGCACGGGCTGGCAGCACGGGATGTGGGGAGCAGGCGGGGGCTCACGGGAGCACTGCAGTCCCGCTTAGCCTGGCTCTGCGTTGCACGAGGGAAAGAAGGGGCCGTGGGGACAGCAGCAGTTCCTTCCCCCAGAACCCCATTTCCAGCGATGCGACTGGTGGCACCTTGCCAGGCAGAGCCCTCCCCAGCCAGTCCCCTGCGCTGGTGATGAAGGGCTCCAGGCATCCTGTCCCACACCCAGCCGTGGGCAGGGGAAAGGCCCAGGAGCCCCGCACCGATAGTAGTGACAAGGGACTTCTGTTTCTCTGAAGGGGTCTGGGAAATGTCCCCGACTGCCTGTCTGTCCCCGGCGTATCGTGGTGCTGGAGGCCGTGGGCTGAAAGCAGGGCTCTGGCTACCCGTGGGCGCCCCAGGGCAAAGGGCAGGAGGCCCCCACACTTCCCTGCACGGCTGCGGGTGAGTGGTGCACCAGGGCTGAGTTTCATGCCCGACGGGGAGTTCATGCCCCTGCGTTAAGCTGCGGCTCGTGTGGGCTCCTGGAGGAAGCCCGCGCAGCATTCCCTGCAGCTCCTGCTTGTCACTCTATTAAATTTCCATTTTAACATGAAAACAGCTGGTTTCATGGTACCTCTAACTGTGTTATTTACACAGTCATGCACACAATCCCCGCTGAAAACCGCATTACTCACTGCAGCAGCAGCCCTCTGGCGCGTAGGTACCGGGCGGGTGAGCGGGGAGGTGATGCCAGCCCCTGGTCGGACCACCAGCGTTCCTCTTACATTGCCTGTGGCCACCGTGGCAGCTTGCGGTGAAACCTGGATGATTCAAGAGGGGCAAACCTGTCTCAGAGCGCTCTTGGTTCAGCCTGAGGGCAGGCTGAACCTGTCTCCATCCGCACCAGCTTGCAGTTCCCTGTGATCCCAGCCCTCTAAGTCGCCACCAAGCCCCGAGGTTGGGATGCTTGATGCACATCAAGGGACAGAGACAACAACGGTTGGCCATGCTCAATAGTGCTTTGTTCTCAGCCCGGGAAGCAATGAAAATCCCCCCGCTTTGAAGCCTGAGGAGGCCTTTTTATTATCTCCAGGGCTCCTGGAAAAGGAAACTACAAGTGCTTTCCCATAACGTGATAAAAAGCTCTCCTGGCTGAGGCCACAGCAACTTGTTACACGTGAGAGTGGTGATTCAGTGCAGCGTGGGGCTGAGCTCAGCGCTTGGCCAGCCACTGGAAATCACTGGTTCTTGGGGTTTATGTAACTGGGATTTGGAAGAGCCTTGGTATGAGTCCTGTTGACCTTGCAATCCCCTGCAGGGACCCGGTCCACATAGTGCCTGGTGTGTGGTGGCCATGGGGAGCAGCGTGAGGGGTAGATGGGTGTGGGCAAGTCCCTCCCATGCCCTCTGCAGTAGGTGAGTGCAGGACAGAGCTGAGCTGCGCACGTGCCCTGGCTTCGCATTATAACAGCAGACGGTTGTCTAGGAACAATAAAAATGATCTGCTAATAGGAAAAGTACCTGGGAGACGAGAGGCACTTAGCTCGGGTAGGAAGCCAGGCTGTAATTTACAGTGGCCATAAAGCAGCAGGCGTGGGCTGAGCAGAGGCCTGGCCCCCCCGTGCTGGCTGGGGAGCACAGGGAGGTGCAGGTCACGCAGCTGGAGGGAGCCCTCCAGCATCCCATGTTTGCGCCCAAGAGTGGGCAGCTGTGGGTGAGGTCTGGGGTACCAGTGTTCCTGGGGATGGAGGTTGCTGGGGTACCTGCAGCTGTACAGGGGGGGCTGGGGTTGCTCCCCATCCCTTCCCACTAGGCTGGGGCACAGTGGGTCCTCTCTGGCACAGCCCCCAGCTTGGCTGGCAAACTCCTAAGTGGTGAGGTTGGCCTAATTAGTCTGCTTAATCTTCCTCCGTAAATCACTCCTCCCTATCCCCTGCAGACTATCGGCAGCATCTGAAGTCATTAGTTAATTTAAACCTGGGAGTTCACACGTTGGCTTATCGGGAGCCATCTCCGTTCCCGCTAAGCGCTTGCTCGGTGCAAGTCTCTGGCTGCCAGATCCTATCTGCGCCCACTTTGAAGCGGTGATGGTTTTGAAGCAGGCGAGGTTTGCTGCCTGCTTCCCTGCCTGCTGGCAGGTGGGAGGGGAGATGGAGATCCTGCTTCTCCCCCTCCCTGCGCTCCCTTTTTTTGAACTTCTCTTCTGACTCATCCATTTGATTTCATGTTTTCACCTTCGTTTTACGAACAGCAGTTTCCCCAAGCGCTGGAAGGAGAAGGCGGCTTTGACACTGCTGCAGCTTCCCCGGTTGCGAGGGGAGATGCCCGGGTCCCCCAGGTGAGTGGGGTTCTGGGGAGGGAGGCCGGTGGGTGCCCAGCCCACCCTCACACCCAGCGGCGACATGGGGAAACCTGGGACTACTGTGGGGTGGCCATGGGAAGGTGGGGGCTTGACATGGGATCACCTCTCCATCCTCATCCTTCCTCTCCTCCCTGGCCCTCTAGTCTGGTGTAAGTGGGACTTACCGAGGCTCTGGGGTGGGAGGTCCCCTCCTGCACAGGGATGGAGGCTTCCTCAAGGGATCTGTGCTGGCTTGGGGGCTACCCCGCTGGCCTGGGTGCACCCCCATCCAGGCAGCTGTGTGGGCCGTGCTGTGTGGGAAGGCAGCGCTGAGCCCAAGGGTCTCTGTGGGACCGGCACAGCTACATGAAAGCTCAGCTCCCAGTGCAAGGCAGGGAGTAGAAAAGGAGGAGTTTGGCAGCGGGAAGGAGGCAGCTGGGCTGGGGAGACCCAACAGGAGCGTGCAGCAGCAGGGTCCAGCAGCTCCCAGCTTTTCCGTGGGACATGGGGAGATGGATGGTCATTCTGGCTGTCCCGTGCCACTCTGCACCTGCGGGCAGGCAGCACCCAGACTGGGGATGCCTGGCTGGGTGCCCCATCCCACAGCAGCACTCCCAGGATAGCAGCCAAACACCCTGTCAGCACAGTGTACGTGGCCCGCAGCCCCTGAGGGGGCTCTGGCTGCCAGAACGGGCCAGCACCTCATGCATGGGGTGATGCCATAGACCTGGAGGGTACATGTCCTCCCCATGCACTCTCTGCACCCGCAGGCTCTGCTCCTGCTGCTCCCAGGAGGGTGAGGGATGGTTGCTCTCCCCAGGACTTGCCAATCCAGGCTGCTTCCAAGGATGCTCTGTGCATCCCTCAGGCATGGAGACTGACAGCCCGAAGGAACCAATGCAACCAGTTTTGGGGGGGGCTGCATTTTTGGCCAGGACACTCAGATTGGGCCCCTTTAAAGCATCCCCATTGCCCAGTAAGCAGTCCTGCTGCCAGAGGTGGTTGCAGGAGGGGACGAGGTGCCTGTGCTCCCTGGCTGGCTTTGTGGCCATCCTCTTCCTCTTGCTCCCCCATTCCAAGGGGGAGCTGAGGCCATGTTTAGTTTTGTAGTCCAGGCTTTGGATTTATTGCTTCCAGGTCTTTGTGTGTTCGTTCGTTAAATAAGAGACGGCTGGGCGAGCCTGCTTTCCATTCCTCCACCCGCCTCCTGCAACCCAGAGAGGGCCCTTTGGAATCGGTGTGACACCTCCCTTCACATCTCACAGGCACCCAAACACCCAGAGGGGCTGCGTGAGCTGGGGACACACCTGTGATGGGTGATGTCCTATGAGACATGTCCTGATGTCACTGGTCAGATGCTCAATCTGTACCTCAGGTGACAGGGACAGCATGGCTTTGGGCTGAGGGCAAGCAGGGGGCAGGGGCTGGTATCCTCCCGGGCACTAGGGACCATACCAGGGCACATGGGGCACCAGCTGACGGGTCCTGGTTAGTTGTGCTTGAGTTGTCCCCTGTCCCCAGGCTGATGATCTGCTTCTGCTGTGACTGGAAGACATGAGCTCCCAATTAAAGGATATTTCAACCAGGCAGAGGGACTGCAGCAGCTGGGGGAACACACAGCAGGAGGGGACAGACAAGACACATGAGAGGAGGAGAAGTCAGTTTATGTTGGAATGTAAATACAGCAGCGTAGGCTGCTTCACGGGGTGTGGCATCCCCCTCCTGGCCCTGGGTGAGAGCCCCCAGCAACAGCTCAGACCTTGTCCGTCTCCTGAGACAGCAGAGCCCGTGTCTCGCCTGGGCGCTGGGCAGAGGTGAGAAGGAGGGTCGGGGCCGTTGCTGCAGCCCAGTCCCACCTTGCTGCTCCCGCTCTCTGCAGTGAGCTACCACAACACGTCGTGTGTCCGAGAGCAGAGGAACGGAGTCTCGGCCACCCTCTAATCAAGATCAGCGTCTCTAACCCCCCTGCATGCATGAAACAACAGCTCGGACTTATGAAGGGAACTTCTCATCAGGATTAACTCTGAAACCTAGTGACAACATTTTAAGTATCTGTGCTATCTGTGTCCCTGCTGCTCATGCTAGAAGCTAGTTCTTACTAATGAGCTTTACTCAATGGCACGAGATTCGTCTGTTAGAGCAGCCTCCGGGGATCAAGAAGTAAGGTTTAAAGATGCAAATATTCTATAAGATACCCAGATTTAAATGCCTTTTTTTTGATTCCTTAGCCTGGAATCCAAGGATACGTTTTACAGGAAGTGAGGAAAGATCCTCCAGAATGTGAGACAGGGAAACTTTTTTAAAAGAAAGACCAAGTAAAAGAAAGCCACAAANGTTTGGGGTTTTTTTAATCTTCCACATGGCTCTTTTTTTCATTTTGAGGCAGGAGTAATAACTGCTAAAGATGCATACGGAATTTGAATATGAATGATAAGAACAGCTGTGTATATCTATTATGAATGAACATAAACAGAAATGTATAAACTGAGATTTTGGGGCTTTTGGAAGAATTAGTGCCTTTGTTCCTGGATTTTTTTCCTATCAAAGTTTGAACCAAAGCCCATTAGCCTGGACTTTCCCGCAGTCAACCAAGCCAGGAGCTTCATTTTGCCCTGGCTCCGAGCCACACCAAATTCTCCTCAACAGCTCAGTGAGCCCTAATCCTAACAAATTTACCCAGAGAAGTGGGTCTCTTATTACACAGCCTCATTTGAATGCTTTCCAAGGTTAATTTCTGCTCCCTCTCTCTCTCTCTCTCTCTCCAAACACGCCTGCCCCTCCAGGGCTGGCTCCCCCCTTCCTCAACTCCCCCCCACGACTCCCCATCAGCGCCAGCCCAGGGGGAGCAGCCCCCTTCACCACCACGATGGGTTTTAAACGAGAAAATAATGTGATGTGCATCCCTGGGTCCAGGCTCTGCCTGGAGGGTTTCTTAATGCCGAGCGACTTCCTTTGCAAATTAATTGCAACTTTCGTTGCGCGAAAATAGCCCTGGAAGCCCCTTCCCCACAGGCTCTTCCGCATGTGATATTATTCATTTCATAATCTGATTCCTGCAAACTCCACTTCTTCCTTCCCCTGCCCAGCATCTACCGGTGACTGCCTGCGAGGGTACCGGCTACAGGATGACCCACCGGCAAGGCAACCGCACCAGGGCAAGGGGAGCATCGTTGCCTCCCGACTGAGCCAGCCCCGGCTCTCGATTTGCAGCAGACTGTGCAAGAAAACCTCAGCACACGGAAACTGAAACCCGGCTCAGCGCGGGGAGCAGCTGCCAGATCCATTAGGGAAGGAACCAGCCATGCCTGGTGGACAGGTATCGCAGGAGAGGTGTGGTGGAGGGGCTGTCGGGTGGTAGGGGCTCGCAAAGGGGGGCAAAAAGGAAGAGTTAGGGTGAAAAAATGTCAAGAGAAGCCTGGAACCCACCTCACCCACCAGCCCAGCTGGATGTGGCCCCAGGGATGCTTTCTGTTGGCTTTAAGGTACAAGAAGGGGTGGCTGCAGATGTGGAACAGCAGCCTCGCAGCCCCAGGGCAGGGGTTTCCTGCACACCCTAAGGTGGAGAGGTCCCTGGTGCCTGGGCGGGGTACACTACTCATCTCCCAGCTGCTGTGGCAGCTGAGATTCACCCTGCTTGCTCTCCTTTCCTCGTTTTTTTCTTCTGTATGGTCAGTTAATGCTGTTGTATTTGCTCACGCTGAGCATCACAGGTAGCGCAGCATCCCATCACCACACAGAATGCCCCCTGGCAAGTGATGGGGCAGAGAGGGGGTTGGGGACATGCCCTGTGCCATGCCACGGTGGCTGAGCAGGGCTGGAGCTCCAGCAGGACCAAAACACCAGGAGAAGCGCTGGGCTCTTCCCAGCAGTGATGCCATGAAGATGTCCTCTTTGAAGTGCCTCTGCAGGTCACGTCTGCTGTCACATCCAGCTGCCAGGTAACCTCCTGTTGCTGCTCCTTGTTCCCCCGAAGCCTCACTGCCCAACACTACCCAGCAGTTGTCTCACCAAGCAATACCTGTGTTTGATCATTTTGCTCCAGGCGTACGAGCTGCACGTATCAAAGCTGAGCCACCTCTTATCTCCTGGCTGTATTCCTGCCTGCTCCCAGCCTGGGAGTCCTGACTGTGGAGTGTTCACAGTGGTTCCCTAGCACTGTGTGTTGTGGTGGATTTGAAGTGTCAGTTTTGGGGGGGAAACCCTGAGGCAGATCTCTGGAGTGCAGGCTGGAGGGCCCCCAGCACAGCAGGGGCCTCGTCTGCCAGGAGGATGCTGGTCATTGCTGCAAGGTCAACCTTAAATAATGGGAATAATAAAAATAAGGCAGCCTGGAGGGAAGGGAAGAGATAAGTGAATCCTGATGAGGTTGCATGGACCCATCAGCATGCTCATTTCACAGAAATAGTTTTAAAAAAGGAAAAGCATCAAGTTTAGTCTGAAGGATGTGGGACACAGCAGTCAGGGCACAGTCCCACAAGGCCATGGAGGTGGCCTGTGCCCCTGTCCCCACCAAGGTCCCACGCTCATGAGCTACTCCTGACCCACTGTGCCGGGGAAAGTCCAGAGCAAGCCCTGATTGCAGAGGGGGTGGGAAACGGGACCAAAGGATGGAGGGAGAAGCTGCTCGGTGCAGGACAGGGACTGGCATCTTGTCTCCAGCTTTACTGCAACTGAGTGTGGTGCCTGGTGTGTAGGGGCAGGACGTTTGCTTTCAGGGATGGCCAAAATTTACCAAGAGTTGCAGTGGCAAACACTGAAAGAGGAAGTTTTAGAAGAGAAATAAAACATTAATGCCTCACGGCTTAAGGAGATCCTTGGTGCCAAGGCAGGAAAGTAATTAGTACTGTAGATAGGGAAATCACCAGCATTAAATGGAAGCAGGGTTTCCATTAAATAGGGAAGGGGCAAGTTGAAAGGGCCATGAAGAGAAAGATGGGCAAGGGCTCTCCAGGAGATGGCAGGGACTGAGCCTGGAGCCCACCATGATCATTCCAACACACTCAGCCCCAGTAGCACCCGTCCTGCCTGGGGAATGTGCCTGCAATGCCCCAGCCCTCCTCCTCCTTGCCCTGGCTCCTGCTGGCCACAGACCAGGCAAAAGGCTCCCCTGAGCACGGCAGGGACCCGTCCAACCCTGCGCAGCTCCAATTATCCCTGACTGGAGACTTTCCAGGAATCCCATCCCCTTTCTCTCTCCCGACCTTGCCTCCCCCTGCCTCCCCCCCTCAAAGCAATTTGACTTTTATAGTAATAACTTCTGAACCCTGAATTGGGGCCGTGCCAAGGAAAGCAGCAGAAAACAATGTGATGGGCCTCGGCAGGCGCGGAAACTCCAGCGACCGAGACCAGCCCTAAAATAACTTCTGAGCGATTGTTATTTATTCTGGGAGAAAGTTCGTTCATTCACAATTTGGAGGGGAGATAAATCAGGGCGGGCTTGGGCTGCCCGCCCCTGCACAGAGGCAGCACGTCGCAGCTACGAGTGTAGGGCCAGCTCCCTGCAGTCCTCATGCACGTGTCCATCCCTGTGCCCTGCTGGAAAAGCCACGCTGATTTATTTTTTTTAAGAGTATTTGGGTTCAGGTGGAGGAGTCCAGCTTGAGGCTGGGAGTCTGCATGTGCTGGCTCGGTACCAGGGGCTGCACGCTGCATGTGTCTGTGTTTCGGCTTTCCCTGGCACGTTGCTCAGTGTGACCACTGTGCCACACGCCACCAGCTTGCACACTTGCCTCTGGCTTTAGCACACGCAAGCCATCGGTGTCTGACGGGCAGCAGGTGGTTCAGGCAAACGCCAGGCAGGGAACACAGACAACATCCCGCTGCAGGTCTTGGTGAATATCAGCGTGTGTGTGGCAGCTGCCAGCCCGCATCAGCTGGGCAAGCGGCAAGTTGTGCAAGCTCAGTAATGCGGTGCTGTTTCCGCAGCTCTGAGCTGCCGCGGCTTCCCTGAAATTTGCCAGGACCATGCCAGAGCTCCCAGCTCTGCCGGAGGAGCCTTGGGCGGGCAGGGCAACCGCGGTCGTTCTCTGAATCAGGGAAAATGCTCTCAGGAGGAGGCAGCCAGCCAGCCAAGTAGCCCTCGGCACTGCTGTGCGTCTGCTTGTGGGGATGTGTTTTATGGTACCTGTCACCACAGTCTGGGCACTGGTTGGGATTTGAAGGGCAGCAGTGGCTCTGTCAGCCAGGGCTCAAGCTGCCTGCACAACGCACGAGTTCAGCAGTGGGGGCTCCTTGGCAGGTTTGGAGAGTAAATGCTGGGGGAGCGCTGCTGTCTGAGGGGTGGGACACGCAGTCCCTGCCTGCTGGGTGACAGGGGTGACAGAAACCTCACAGTACAGCTCTGCGGGCAGGTGGCTGGGAGAGGGACAGGGACAGGCAGTGACCAGATTGGAGATCATGGGCATTGCCAACCTTGGGTGCAGATCATCTCCAACAAGGATGCACATCCACCACCGCCTGCCCATGAGAATCCCTGGAGTAAGGATCGATCCTGCTCCACTGTGGCACTGGCCGGCTCAGGTGCGATGCCACAGCATCACCGGGCAGCATTGCCATCATCAGCCACCCTGCACACCGGCTCTTGGAGGGTGCACTGCTCAGGAGTGGGAAAACCCTGACACGATCCCTCCCTACATGAGGACGGCAGAGCTTGCCTGGGCCACCCACTCCTCCTGCTGCCTGCGGCCCCAAGGGAACTTGCCGAGTGTCACGGTTTTGCTTTTGGATTTGTGAGCACGTGAACACAGCAGAGCTGGAGCCCTGGAGCTGCAAAAGAGACCCAGCCCGATGCTGCCAAGGGCGTGAGTCGGTTCTGTCCTTCTGAGCAACGGGAGCACCAGATTCTCTTTAGTGATACAAACAGCCTGGTACTGGATAAACTATTTCTTGGTCACCCTTGCAGCACAGATCATGGAGAGAACAGGGTTGCAGCTGGGTCAGACACAGGGCAGAAGCAGCCCTCCGGTCAGCACACACAACTTCCTTCATGGCACGGTGCCCGTGATGGTGACACTGCCTCTGCCAGGCCACATCCCTCATCCTTCCAGGCAGGGAAGTCTTCAGCCCCTCGCTCTTCCTCGCCTCTCCACACCCCCTGCCCTCTGCCCCACCACAGCCACAGGCAGCCCTGTGCTCCCCAGCTGACTTCCAGCCTCACTGCTCTTCAGGCTCTCTGAGCAGCTCATGATCTTGGCAAGCAGCTCAGGGTCTTACCAGCCACTATTGCAATGATTATTTTTGTTTTCCCATCTCGAAGGGCTCTCGTCTCGCCTCACTCCTGGTTGGCCCCAAGCCAGGTGGGGCTAAGTATGGAGCGAGGGGAGCAGAGAGCATCCTGTGCTGCCAGGGCAGGAGACCACAGTGAGACATGGGAGATGGGGCAGAGAGGAGACAAGATCCTGTCACTCCTCTCAAAGGTTCAGATAGGAAATCAACACCCGCTTGGTTAATTCATTAGCTTTGATTAGCGACTCTGAAGCTTAGATCAGTTAATGGGCTCCCTCCCGCTGGTAAATCTCCAAGAGGAGTTCAGTGAAGTTATCTGCACCAGCAATGGTGAGGGAAGGATGGGGATGACAGCAATTGAATTAGGAAGCTGTTAAATGAAGAAGCCAAACTGAGCCACAGCACTGCAACATGGGGCAGAGCAGTGGGCTGGGCTGAGGGCTGGGGCAGCAGCTGCCCATGGGCACCAACCCGTGTTTGCCAGCTGCATGCCTTGCAGATCCCTTCACCAACACCTCCTTCTCCCTACGTGGGCTGCGTTTTCCTCCAATTAGAGGTTCTTCTATGGCCTGGGTTTGGTCGTTAATTAAATTAGCTGAGAAGTAACCTGTTTCTGATGATGATGTGACGCAGTGACCTTCAGTGTTTTCATTAGAATATACGTGTATATATTTGTTTTCTGCGGTTGTGGATGTAATTCCACAATCCACTTAGGAGCCGGTAATTTTCTGGCTGAGGTGGGAAGTTGCTGACATCTTGTGATACATGACAAGATTGATTGTATTTGCTTACCCTTTAACCTAATAAAGAAAAATAATGTTCCTCAGTCTGCTAATTCTCTATAAACTTGGGCATTGCTTTAAATCAGCTGGAAGTGCAGGCACTGAACCATACCACCGCTGGGGCAGGTCCTCTCCAGCTCCCACCCAAGGGGTACCTATGTGGAAGCATCATCCCCAAGAGCACCCAGCACCTCTGGGGCCAAGGGGACCAGGGTGGTCACAGCGGGGAGGTGGCCTCAGCATCCTGTGCGTCTTGCTCACTGGGAAAGCATTAGCCAATTTGCTGCTAATCGTGTTATCGCCAGCACATCTGAGCAGCTGCTGGGGCAGCGGCCGGCCAAAGCAAACACGGTCCAGCGCCCCGAGGACAGTGAGCACAGCAGAGGCAGCTGCGCCTGCTCTCAGGTTTCCAGGTCGCCCTTCTCCCACCGCAGCAGCCCAGTTGGCCTCTGGAAAAGAGGAGGTTCTGTTGCAGAGCCAGCCTGGCGAGTGCTGTGGTGGAGAGGAGGGGTGCTGTGGTGGTGAGGGAAGGAGCTGCCCTGGCCAAAAGCTGGGCTGGTGCTCCAGCACCAGCTCCTGGGTGACCTTAGGCATGCTGCACAGTGGGCACGGTGCCCAGCAAAACGTCTGCCCTCCTTCGCTGGGAGATGCAATACAAGAGGTTAAGTTGTGTTGGGCAGTGGAGTGCTTGCCACAGGGTGAGATCCAGCACTGCAGAGAGACACTCTTCCATCCCACGCACCAGCTCCTCCATCCTCCCTTCCCAGGGACAGCCCTCTCTGGGGGGAGAGGATTAGGCAGAGCGAGCAATGTCACTACAACATGGTTCCCCTCAATTACTCGCCTGCCCTCAGGGGAAACATTGTGCCTGGCTTGTTCTTACTCAGTTACAGAGCCCTGCGTCCTGCTCCGCTCCTCTGACCTTTCTCCAGAGCAGAGCACAGAGCAAACAGGGTGAGACCTGTCCCCAGGGCAGTGGCATCAGGGCATCACGCTGCCCCAGGGCGATAGGTCATGCCCACAGTAGTGTACCCATGACTTAGGTGTGCAGAGGCAAAGGAGTTGGAGCTTGGGGAAGGGTTTTGCCCACTGGGCACCAGGCAGCAGCCCCAAGGCTGGGCTGTGGAGTCAGGGCTGGCAGGGGGCTGCTTGCTGCCTGGAGCGGTGGTTTGCCCGACGGCTGCCGCCCAGCTGGGAATTGCCTTTGCCTTTGCCGGTGTGCTTAAAAATAACCCGCGAGCTTGTCAAGGTTATAAACAGAGAGGGAACAAATTGCTTTCTGAGTTGATTAAACTGCTCAGCGTGGCTGCGCACGCGGCGCTTGCTGTACGGCTGGGACGAGCTGGAGTCTGGCACGTTAATTTGCACTCGGCAGTTCCTGTGCTAATAAGGCCTTGATGAGCTGCCTCCTCTTACCCTCAACATTGGCCCCTCCGAGCAACGCTTGGCTGGGTCCCGAGGCCTTCAGGGCACTTTTTCCTTTCAAAATGGCTTTTTTTTTTTTTTTTTGCCTTTCCATTGCTTTTAAGCAATGCCATGTCCGGAGCTGCCCCGGAGCTGCTGGACCAAATCTCCGGAGGATTTCACCAGGTCCTTGCTTCAGGGCAGCCGGGGGACGACAGGCGGCTGCACACCCCCAAATTGAGCCGCAGGGAGTAAAACCCACTCATGGTCACGAATTGCTGCTGGAGATATTTCCCCATGCCAGTGCAACAGCCATCCTCGCCACTGTGCCGCGCCGCGCCACTTAGCATCACCCCACGACGCTGCAGCCATGACGGGGTCTCCGTGCTTAAAAGAGGTTTCCAAATATAACCAGCCCCTCGCCTCTCCCACCCTCCCCCTCCAACTTTCTGGGAAAATCCCTTTCTACTAAAATTATCCAGATGTGCTTTACAGCTTGAGGGGAGTTTGTGGGAAAAATACGAGGTTCGCTGGATGAGACGTTTCCTGAACCATGGGGCTGGGAGCTGGTTCCACTTTGGAGCAGACCCGCACCGTTCATGCGCCCGCCGCTGACAGAGCTTGGCGTAGTACAGGCCAGATCAGTTTTATCTCTTAATGAGAACTAGGGAATGAGGGCTTTTTGTGTTCTCTTTTTTTTTTTTTTTTTTTTAATTCATACTGTGTGTTGGTGGAAGGAGGAAAAAGATTTCCTAATAAGATTGGTGCTTCCCAGCGCTCCAGCTCTGGATGCTGTACGTGTCTTTTGTGGGTTATGTAGACTTTATCAGCGCTGCTGGTTCCCACCAACACACTCAAGGGCATCCCAAGGAACTGGCGTCAGTTCCCCATCCAGGGACCAAATGTGAGGCCGAGCGATGCAAAGTGCCTGGTTTTCCTCCAGGGCTGTGGCCCGAAGGACTGAGACGGTTTAGGGGCTGCTCACCCTGGGCAGCCTCCAACTGACGGCCGAATTTTCAGTGGTGATGAACCTGTGGTGGGTGCAAACTTCTGGATAGGGGCTTCACGTAAATCGCGGCAATTTGCTGGCTCTGACACTCTAAATCTTGTCTAATTATACTAAGGGTAGCATCTGACATCAATTTGTTACAGTCTTTGTGTACAGAGCACTAGACATTTTGGGGACGGATTTAAGAGCAGCCTTCAGATCTTTGCCCTTGCAATCCGCTGCGAGTCGCAAACTGCGTTTGGCCATCTGGTTACCTGCCTACATTGGAAAATCTGTTATTTTGAAGTCCTAAATACTATTATTTTTTTTCTGCAATCATTTAACAGATCCAAAATTAGAGGCTGCATTCAGGCATCTTTGGAGGGAAAAAAATAGAAATCTTGGTCCTCTTTGCTCCTAGCTGCCCTTTTCAGTCTCTGAGCCGTAAAATAAGATTGACAGCAACTTGGAGACACCGGCAGCAAAGCGCAGCCCAGGTCACGAGCCCACGGAGTGCTCTGGAGAGGAGGGTGCCTGCGAACCAGGCTGAGGAGTAGCCGGTGTGGACTGAGCCATGCGATGTCAGGTGTTTAACCAGCCTGCTGGAGCTCTTTGAGGATATTACTGCTTTGCTAGATAAGAGAAATTCAAGGGATGTGCTATACTTAGAGTTTCAAAACACACTTGGCATCAGCGTAGATCAAAGCAGAATGGTGCAGGCAGCATCCCGGAATAGAAGGTGAAAGAGAGAAAAGATTTGGAATTTACTGGGAGGAAAAAAAAAAAAAGGAAAAATACGCTGAAACCAACAGCACGAGGCTGCTGAGCTAAAAATAGCAAAGAAGGTATTAGCAGTGGATCCGCATGCAGACTGACACTCAGCTCTACTCCTCTGGCTTGCAAGAAACCTCCCGCCCAAGCCAGAAGTTGTGCAAGGAAACTACAAGTGGTCCTGGGACCCTACGTTACCCCAACCCAATTCCCAGCCAAAACCAGTGGGGACCAGTTAGATTTGAGCAGCCTCCAGCAGGGCATGCTCTGTGCCAGCCTGTTATCTCAGGCAGCCTGTCCTGGCCACGGGCAAACTGGAACAGTGCTGCTTTGTCAGCTGCCACACCAGTGGCCGGCCACAGCTGGGGGGCTTTACACCATCCCACTCTCCCCAGGGAGATGGTGCTGCCACCACCACAGCGGGGCTGGGGCACACATGCTCTCCCCACACCAGCACCCCACTCATGGCCCCACAAGGGTTTGAAGAGCAGAGAGGTTGTGTGCCTGATGCTTTCTCAGACCTTCCTGTCCACAGCCTGGTGTTCATGCAAGCGGTGACAAACCTGCCCCTGGCCACCCAGGCTCACTAACATCTTTCCCCAACCCAAAGGAGACCAGGGAGGGCAGGGTGAGCCCCCACATGCCTATGGTACCCCTGGACTGTGCTTTGGGACAAGCTCTCCTTGTGATGCCCAGTGAACAAGGAGGAAGCACAGCCTTCAAACATGCTCTGAGCACACAGGTGGCATTGTGGTACTGTGGCGGTACTGGGGGTGTTGGGGGCATAGCTCTAAAGCATCAGCCACCAGGTGCCCAGGAAAGCCCCACAGAGGAACACCTGAGAGTGATGGAGGGGTGGGGCTCATATAAACAGCTCAGGTGCCCCCACCTGTATGGGAGGTGTTTCTTTGCAGAGCAGCAAGGGCCAAGGTAGAAGTGAAGGAGTTCTCTTGTCCTCTTACCTGTCTCTCCTGCTTGTGGGCTTAAAGGTCGAAAGGCCTCCTGATCTTCACAGGGGAGGAGCATTTCTGGAGCACCTCAAGCCACAGAGCCCTCCTCCTGGTCACCGAAATTGAGGTAATTGCAGCCCTATAAGGGGTTGGGGTTGGACGGGCTGGCAGGACCTGCCACCCAGGGCACCCGAGCTCCTGCTGTGCTACTCAGGATGAGCCTGCTTGAGCAGGAGGGCTGGGGGTGTTGGTGCCACTTCTCCCATAAAAACTGGCAGCTCCTGTGGTGTCTGGGAAAGGGCTGGATCCTGCACCCCTGTAGGGATGCAAGCATCTCTCTAACAAGGGCTGGATCCCAGGGTGATAGTGTGTGTCACCCAGACAGACATTCCTGAGGACAAGCATCTTGAGGTACCACTGAGCCTGTCCTTATCTCAGGGGTGACAGCTCGCCCTGCCACATGCTCCACACCGGCAGCTGGAGCACAGCAGCGTGTTCCCCAGGCTGGGTGCTGGGGTGCGTGTCGGGAGCCAGCCGGTCTGGCCCCATCACGCCCTGCCGCATTTCCCCTCGGCTGTGCCAGGCCCCTGCCAGCTGAGTTTGAGGTGAGGCATTAACACTGGTATCTCTGTTAATATTGCTATAAAGCAATAAAGGTAACTTGATTGCGGAAAGGCAGGGAGACCAGCGGGTTTGGAGCCATTCCACAGCACTGCTATTAGAGACCTCGAAATGAGAGTTATTAAATTACTGCCAGGTACTGCAGGCTTTTCCTAACAGGGAGACTTCGGCTTGGCTTGGAAACTTAAGCTCTGGCTTGTTCAGGTTAATTAAAAGAGAGTTGGACGTCTTCCAGGGCCTCACTTCTCATTTCTGACAGCCACCCCCTCCTCTTCAGGGCCCAGGCATGGCTGTATCATGGGCTTCTATGTGGTATCACCCCACCCAGACATGCTGAGGGTTCCTCAGGTATCAGCACCAGGCAGGAATGGCAGTCCAGGGGTTTGTTGTCCCATAGAATAGTGACCCAAGTTTTACTCACAGTCCCCAGGTGCCTTTGCACTGTCTGTCCTGGGATGCTGCCCCTGGACCCATGGAGCATAGGAGGTGCTGTGGGGCTGGGGCCAGGGCTGGAATCCTCACCCTTTCCCCTGGGAAGGGGCCGCAGGAGCCCAGCAAGGGCAGCAGCCAAAGGTGTTTGTGGTGCTCTCTCTGATGGCTGCTGCTCTGCCTTTGCCCATTGAGGCTGATCCCTTTGTAGGGAAAGCAGGGTCGAGCGCAGCACCACGAGGGGTGCCTAGGAGGAGAGGCAGGGGTCAGGCAGGCAAATGAGGTCCTTCCCACCCATCTTCCCACCCCTCCTGTTGTTCTTGTGTTGTTCTTGGCATCTGTGGTCAGGCATGTTCCAGCTGCTGCACAACTGGCACTTAAGGATTCATGTGGCTTCTCATCCCAGAGAGCAGCAAACCCAGCATGGCCAGGGAGAGGGTCTGGCTTTGGAGGGGATTGCCTCCTCCAGACAGGGAGCAATTTTCCTTTCCTCAGTGCTCCGCTGTCCCTGCTGCTGCTCCGACTCCTGTCTCAGCCTCTGTGGGGATTTTCCTGCTCCCTTACCAGGTGATGGAAAGTTTTCGGCAGCCCCTTCCCCTCGCCCTGGGGCAGATCACCTGCAGAGTGTCCTTCGCAGGATTGGGGGTGCAGGCAGGTGGCTCTGCCGCCTGGGCCCCCCAGGGCTGGAAACAACAAGCCAAGGGCCTGGGGGGCTTGGGCTGCACCGACCCTCCCTCCTTCCTGACTGGCTTTGATCCCCTGGCTGCTGGGGAGGGAGAGGAGGGTTTACCTGGCAGCTCAGGCTGTGCTCCCCAGCACGGCTCACTCCTGCTCCACCTGACCCACCAGCAGCAGAAGCGAGGCCTCCGCCACTCCCAGGTGGGGCTGAGCTGAGTGCCCTCTGCTCTGCCCCTCTGCTCTGCCCCTCTGCTCTGCCCCTCTGCTCTGCCCAGGGAAATGAAAAGCAGCTGGGGATGTGCAGTGCCAGGAGGCTGCATCCCGCTCCCCATCGAGGAAGGCATGGGGTAGGCCCCAGGTTGGGTTGCCGTGGTGGGGAAGAGTCTTATCCCTATCCCCTCCCCAAAAACAGCTTTGGGAGGGCAACCTGTGGCTCCTTCACCCAGCCCCACGTTTCCAGGTGGCAGAGAGGTGCCTGGATTTGGGACCAACACCCCCAGGAGGGCTGGGGCTTGCTGTCCTGCCCCTGGCAGTGCTCTCGGGTCCCCATCTGGGTGCTGGGGGTAGCGGGTGAAGCTGGGTGCTGTAGGTGCGTGCTAGCACCCTCCCCTCGCCTGCACTGGCTGTGCTCTCAGGCTGGGCTGGCAGCGGTGTGGGTAAATGCCGCTCACAGCTCTGCTAGTGACTCAACCCCCCGAAACGCTTTTTTGGACTAATTTTCCCAGAGAGAGTTTAATGGGGTTTGTCGTGCCAAAACCCCAAGCTATGCCTCACTTTCATCCCCTAATGCAAGCCATATATCAAGAGACACTAACGGAGCAGGGAGGGTTTCTGACAAGGGGATCCTGGGAACAATCAGCCAATACCCCCCTCCCCAGCCTGCGCCCCTCCTGTTTTGTGCATTCCTGGTAATGTAAATAGAGAGGCAGAGCTCACAGCCCTCCTCGGACTGAGGATCCCGTCTGGGGACGGCGCCAGCAGCCCTGCCGACAGTCTGCTTTCGGGGGCTTCGGCTGGTACCATTTGAAGCATCTCGACTATCAGTGTTGGCATTGCGTCCCTGGGGAGAGCATCACCAGGGTGGTTTGGAGTTGGGGGCCCCAGCTCAACCTAAATTGTCCCTTCTCTGAAAAGCTGTCCCTCCTGCCAAAAGAGCCTTCCTCCTAGCAAGGAGATGAGATGAGGATGGAGGGTGCAGCCCTGGCACTGATAGCACCCTGAGGAGGCTTCAGGGCCCTGGGCCCCTTTGGGTACCAGCCGCTGGGTCTGCCTCCTTCTCTGAGCACCCCGAGGTGCTGATCACCCCTGGCTCTCACGTGGGGAGGGATGCAGCTTCCTTGCTTCAGTGAGGTGGGGATGGCCACTGCAGCACATCAGAGCTCTCAGAGCCTAGTTAGGGCAGCACTGGGTGCTGGGGAGCATGCAATGATTCAGCACCGGGCACTACCTTCAGAGATGGTCTAGAAAAAGGGAATCACGGATGGGTGTCCTTTTTGTTGTGCTCTATGAGGCATTGGGAAACCTGGAAGACTAACTTTTTTAAGTGCCCGTGCATTTGCTTGCTGTGCATTTTAGCAAAATGGGTCTCAGCTCTCCTGGAGGATGCTGGCTGTTTGTGGCACCATGTCACCTTGGAGGGGACTTGCAAGCCAGCCTGGGCATATAGGTTTGTCCCCATGCGATTCGCTCACCAACCTGGGAGAAACCTCCAGGCAAGGCCAAGGAGCCCAGACTGGGTACACCTCATCCTTCTAATGGGGAAAAAAAAAAAAAAA